>SNQJ01S0020438.1:137769-150065 GCA_010110895.2 Picea sitchensis
GGTCCTAACCCGCACATAGGTAGATCAATGTATTCAGATGTAATAAAGGTCAATATTAATAAGTCCTTTCAATAAAATAGAATAAGACGGATGTAAGAAGACCTAATAGAAGCTTCCACTTCTAGAAGGATCTTCCTCTAGATGTTTCTTTTAATAGACATATTTAGTATAAATAAGGGTCGAGGGTATGAGAACCCTAGCTTGGAGATTATTGTAATAGAGCACTGCTCGACTGGAGGTTGCCCCCTCGAAGAGGCCTATGAACATTGCTTTCTGAATCAAAGTGCTATTTCTATTGCTATTTTGTATATCATTTCTGTGTATTGTGAAGATTATGCTGGATATTTTACTGTTGATCTGCCATTTGTAGCATTTTATTTCAGTTCTACATATTTTATATATCTGGTATCTTGCACAACCAGGCTAACATACTGGTCAAAAATGCTACACCAAACAAGATTAGGACTAATTGGGACCTGTCATCAGACATTCTCCCTTACCTTCTTGACAGGCCATTTGGACCCATCAATACCAAGCTAACAAAGATTCTGGTACTAAGAAAGAAACTAGTGCTAGACAAGTGACAACATCTACATCCCAAAACATAATGGATGATCATGGGAATGATAGATAGTCAAGAAGCATGAGCAAGTGCCATCATTATCCAAGGAAATCCACGAGACAAACTCATGCAATTTCAGGGCCAGAGGGACACCTAAGTGTATCTCTTGTCAGAAGAAAAAGAAGAAGTCCCAAGACAAAAATATTGCAAGATGAACTCAAGAATATTAAGCCACCAAATATCAATGGTGATTATAAGAAAGGAGAAGAGGTCAAGGCCTAGATGTTGGAAATGAAGAAAAAATTCCAGCTGCATGATTACCCCTCAAGGGTAGAAGACAAAATTGAAACCTACCACTTGTAAGGAAAGGTATCCATATGGTGGGATCAACTTAAGGAATAAAATCACCTTGATGAGAAGAGGATCTCATGGAGACATTTCAAAGGATATTTCCAAGAGAAATATTTTTCCGAGCATTATTATGAAAGGAAGATGAAAATTTTATTTCAACTCAAGTTGGGAAGCATGAGAATGGATGAATATGAGAAGATGTTTTTTGAATTGTTGAAGTATGTTGACTTCATAAAGGATGTGAAGGTAAATATCCAAAGGTTTTCGAGAGGGTTACCTTCTTTCTACAGTGACAAGATACAATATGGTAACCCTAGGATTTTGGAAGAATCCATAAGGAGAGAAAATCATATTTATGAGAAGAGTAGAGGAAGGCTAGTTTTACAAAAATATTGGAATGACAATATGAAGGGTAAAAAGGAAAAAAAGGTAGAAGGGTTTTAATCCACCCTTTTTGAAGAAAAACTACCAAGCAAATTAGCAAGGTTAGTCAACCCGAAATCAACAAAATACTGCAGATTCATTTTGGAAACATCCTAGGCAACATCTTGTACAATATTGGGAATGTGAGGGAAATAATTTATATATAGATTTTCCTCACAAAGGAGAAAAAATGAGGACTATCCACAACATTCAGGAGGATGGAATAGTTGAATACATGGGAGGAAACATGCTAATAATTTATGTGGTCTTCGAGGACAAGAAATAAGAATATTGATCCCCCATGATTGAAGTGGAAGGTAATATTGATAACCATCCCATAACAATTTTAATTGATTCTGTAGCTAGCCATAATTACATAAACTCTAAATTGTTTTAAATATTTCACTTGAAAAGGTGTAAGAATAATAAATCTTGCTTAGTTCAATTAGCCACAGGGACTAAGAGGAAAATCAATGATCTAGTTAAATATTGTCCAATAGACATGAATGGACTCAACACAAAGGTAGATGTGAACATCAGACCATTAGGTTCATATGATTGTCTAATTCCGATGGATTGGTTGGAAAAAAACCATGTTTTCCTAGACTGTTACAACAAGACAATCACATGTTTTGGTGAAGGAAAACAAGACAAGATTCAAGGAATTCATATATTTGTCACTGTTAAAGAAATTTTAGCTATGTAGTTGAAAAAGAGTTTCAGGAAGGGATGTGTAACATCCCGCTCTACTGAGCACATGTTATCGACTTATTATTTGAGGACACTTGCGAGCAAGTGATCCGGTTATAGTACAATGTTATTTGTTCGACTATGGATTTTACATGATGATGTTGATGGGTTGTGATTGTTACTTGATATATGTATTGATAGATGCTATTGATGAGTTTACCTAAGTGTGCAGGACATGTGACAAATTATAGATGTTCATGGCATCAATAGACCTCCTTGGAATCCGGATTGAGTCAAGGAGTGGATTGTATTGGTTTAATCATTTCATTTATGCATATGTGACATATGATTGATTATAGTAATATTTTGTATATGGATCATTGACAACGTTTCATTAATGGATACAAGCTAACGAATTATTTCTAATATGACTCACATAAGGAGTAAAGGGGACATGAAAAAAAAACCAGACATTGAGGGAGAGGTGTGATAGAGTCCCTGTCACAACCTACTAGCACTCTCGTTGTGGATCGAATTGTAGGTTAACGATTACCTATTTCTAGAGTTCCATGATGTCGTGATGGAAGACTGAAATAGTCACTCACAAATATTTCTAAGGGGCACACAATAAGGTAGAGTCCTTATTCCTTAGAATCCCTTAGTATCTCACAAGGTCAATAGAGTGGAGTGCTGACTCCAAGGGTTGTACAAACTACCAAAACCAGTCAAAAGGTGAGTGGCACCCTTGGAGCACGAGAGTGAGTCTTGAAGGGCATGTTGCATAAATTAAAAACTTGAGTCAATGAATCTAGGTGGCCTAGAAAATAATGAATTGATTTGATGTTGTTGGATTTAAAATAATTAATTAGTGAGCAATTTTATTAATTATAAGTCCCCATAAAAGCCTAATATTATTCCAAGACAAAGCCTACATCTAAGTTTATTTAGAGGACTAAAATAAAATGTTAAATAAAATAAAATATTAGAGATGAATCAATATAAAGAAATAGTGAGATAAACCTAAAGATTTGATATAATGCGCAGTTGTGCAAGAAAGTACCAAAATGGAATTTTAAAATAAGAAAGGAATAAAGCATGAGAGAATAGGTGTACACATAGAATGGAATCTAGAGTTTAGCTACCACTAGTCTAACTAGAAGAAGACTCTGATTTTAACTCTAACTCTAATTTAAGTTTTATTGTCTTGTTGAACCAATTTCCCAACACGAAATTGCATTTTGTTTTCTTATTGCTTGATTAATTGAACTTTATGGAAAATAATTCTCATGGTGACTCTAAATCTAGATTGGAAACCTAATGTGATTCTCTGTGGTTACTATCAAGTTTTATTTCTGATTCAAAAATTAATTTTCGTGACACTGCTACCCAGCTAATGAACAACCCAGAATTAGTCATGTTATTCTTCCTTTTGTTTTCCATACATCGGAAATTGATTACTCCCTTAAGGATTAATAAATGATGAACCTACCTGTACGTTGACACATCTAGTGAGAAACTCAGTACTAATTTGTTGTCCATCCATTAAGATTTTCAATCAGTGAATTTGTTCGTTGCCTATTGGGTAAATTTCAAATTTATCATATTTTAGTGTCAGATTAGAATGTGCATCGTTTCAAGGACTCGATTGGGTGTGTACAACTCTTGAATCATTGTGTTGTTCCTTAGCACCTTGTGTTGAGTTGGGAGTTGACTGCTATGTGTTATATAAGTTGGGTTGGGAAAAAATTCTGATGAATTGGTTGACACTTGCAAACCATTTACGAATTCTAATTTTCTGAAAATAAAATTATGTTTACAATGTTCTATATAGTTTTGAATCCATTCCAGATCAAAAGAAAACTAGATTATTTGATCATTATATTTTTGAAGACAATGAACTTTATTTTTAAAACGTTATGCTGGTGGGGAAATTTTGTGTTGATTTTAATTAATTGGAATCAATTTGTAGTGCAAGATTTGAATTTGCAGCTTCAGATAATCTTTTAAATCATTTTTTCCGATACAAGGATTTCATGGTTTGTTCTTTTGTTTCAATCCAATTTTCCTATTTCTTGGGTCTCTGTTTTAGTATTTGATCACCTTGAACGATTTTCCTCTTGTTCCTTTGAACCTCTACCATTATCAGATTGCAACTCCTACCATTTTCGAAACCTTTATTTTTTGAAATTCGAATTTACCAAAAAATTAGTTTTGTTTTAAGGTCTGGAATGAGTGTCGGATCTGTTGTCAGATCAGGTTCTGGATTAAGTTTCATATGGCAGAATCCCTCATGAAATTAACATCGTTATTTAACTTGTTCATCTTTGGTTTACCCATTTCCAATTAACTATTTTTGTATTGATTTCCCATGTTTAAAATAGTGGTAACATTTGTAGAGTTAACACCAAGAAGGGTGCGTTTGGTAATTGTTTGATTGGCTTGGCATATACGTTCACTCACCTATTACCTGTTGCTTCCACTTCTTGACATACCCTGCATAATTTATTTTCCCTTCCTCTAAGGCTATACAAATAATAAAAATCATTTTTGTTGCACTTGAAATTAAATTAATTTATCAAAAATTAGTGTCAGATTGAGTGTTGGATTGAGTGTTGGATTAAGTGTCGGATTAGGGTCTGGAACAAATTTCAGGTTTTTCTGCACACCAGATCAAGGGCTGGGATAGATTCTGGAACTCCTTCTTTTGTTACTTTACTATGTAGATGTAATTTAGCATCTAATCATCTTTTAATTGTTAAACATAAGATTGGTATTCCCTTAACTCTTTGATGAAATTTTAAGATAGTAGTTTCATTTTATATACGGTTGAAATAAGATTTGGTCTTCCTTAATACTTTGAATGGAATTGTAAGTTGACATTGGATTCTTATATTATTGTTGGGTACTCCTTTAGTTCTTTGAATTGGATTTATAAGTTAACATTGGGTTCTTTAATTTTATTGTTTAAATAAAACTTGATCTTCTTTAATTATCCTTATATATGGATATGCAAGATAGCATATAATTTATCTTATCTAATTCTTAATTCTGGGATTGAACTTCTTATAGTTTCTTGCAATGGAAATGTAAGGTAGTCTTGGAATCTTTCCATATTTCTTGTTATGATTGAACCTCTTAGTTCCTTTGAAATGGATATGCAAGCAATAGACTTCTTATTAATTACTATTTATAGTTGATTTCTATTAGTTTTATAAATTGGATACATAATGCAAAGTAGCATCTAAATTTAATGTATTGCTTAAAAAGATTGATCTTCTTGTGCGTTCTTGCAAATGAATATATAATTTTAGCCTTTAAATTCCTGATATATATTATTAGGAGATATTCCTTAATATGAAGATGCATTGTTGAGCTACATGAGACTATGATTTTCTTAGGTTTATTATTATTTATGTAAAAGCCTCTTACTCATTTACACTCAATGTTGCTTGAAGAATGATTAGGTAGAGTAGATTATTATTTGCACTATGATGAATTGATGGTTAAGTATGTTAATAATTCTAGTTGAATAGGAGTGTATGATTGAATTAATGAGAATTATATACTTCCTTAATCCTGAGAACAGTCGCCAGTCCTGAGACCTTAAGTGGTCAAAATTAATCGGATGAATCCTGGACTTGAGCGTTTCCTATGTGTCTTGGAGGTCCTAACCATGAAGGATAGGTTGGATGAGTAGGTTCCTTATGTTATATTCATGTGATATGGTTGTTGAATAATAGTGATTTTCCCTTCAGTTTGTTTATGATGATATTGATTATGGTTATTAAATTATGTTGTGACGCATTTCACTTGTCTTAACATTATTTCACAAAAAATATATTTAATCTATTTGTAACCATTATCTATTGTCGTAACGAAGGGTTCGTTACATATGGTATTAGAGCGGGTTCAACCCTGTGACATTGGACCATTACGCCTTCCACTGTGTTAAACTTTTGATTAAAATATTATCACTAATAAATTTTGAAATTGTCCATGCGACAATCATGGTTAGAGGACACTGTATGAGTAGGCGTCATGGTGGATGGAGACAAGTTATTCCACCTCCAAGTGTATCCACGCCAAAGGAATATAATTCTTATAAGGATGAGTAGACTGTTGAGGATGAGTAGGTTGATGTGGGAATTATGGTAGCGATGATGAGATCCGTTCAGAGGATGTTAGAGGCTTTGATCAGTTGTCTTGATCAGGATGAGGGAAGGATGTATAGACCCAATAAGGGGTCACAATGCCCTCCAGTAGTTAGTAGTAGTGTACTCAGGGATCTTGAAAAAGTTAAGTTTTCGAGCTCATGGGAGCCAAGGAAAGCTCAACTGCTGAGGCATGGTTGGAGAACATGGCGATGTCCTTCGCACTTCATGAAAACACCTCCAAAATGAAAGTCCTCATGATGTTCTTTCAGTTGAAGGGGAGTGGTATTCTATGGTGGAATACCCTCCTACCCCAACTACACGTGTCATGGGAACTATTCGAGGAATGGTTTCGAGAGAGGTATTTTTCATAGGAATTCATTGAGCACCAACTCAATGAGTTCAATGCCTTATGATAGGGTGGTCATACGGTGCTGGAGTATGAGGCCAGATTCATGGAGCTGCTCAGGTATGTTGCACATCTAAA
Source organism: Picea sitchensis (assembly GCA_010110895.2). Classification (NCBI taxonomy): domain Eukaryota; kingdom Viridiplantae; phylum Streptophyta; class Pinopsida; order Pinales; family Pinaceae; genus Picea; species Picea sitchensis. The sequence goes on from SNQJ01S0020438.1 coordinate 144,434, forward strand.
CACTGGGAAGCTAAAGGTCAACAATTTTTTTTTCCATCCTTAACTTCAACATTTGTGTGAAGGTGAGGATCTTAATGCCTCCAACGTTGCACGATGCATTCCAAAAGGCCCTCATAGTTGAGGAAGAGATGAACAACGGGGGTCAGAGAAGGAATCCTTCAAGACCGATTGGATATATGACTTCAGGAGTGCAACAACATTAGACTCCAATGAGACAAGCATCAGGGCACCAATATATGCCTAGAGGGCCTATGTTCATGACACCATGATGATAGAATCCTCAACAAATGAATCCTTATAGAGGACCACCACATCAACAAAAACATCGCCTAAAACAAAAAATAGTTTAGGCATATTAAATAGAACATACTAGGATCTCAGAATGGTAGGCCAATAGCTTCTAATTTGGGGACCAGGAGTACTGGACCGAAGAATGGATGTTGGATATGTGGAGAGCCACATTACCAACGAGATTGTCTGATTTAGAAGGCCAGATCAACATGATACAATACAATTGGAGATTTGGGCAAGGCCCACAGGATTCATGCTGCAATGAACTACCGCCAGGATGAGCACCAATCCACTTTGCTCGAGACATCAGGTATGATCGTCGATTAAACCTTTAGTATTTTTTATAGATCTGGGTGATACAAAGAGATTATTTCTAGTGTAGTGCTAAAGAAAATTAAGGTAAAGGTAGCCGAGCAAGACGAGTTTAGATACGTAGAAATAGCTTTGGGTGCCAAACAGAAGGCTAGAGGAAAGGTTACAGACTGTAGCATTAACCTGGGAGATTTTGTAACAAATACCAACCTATATGTAATGATCTTAGGATCGTATGGCATAGTCATCAGTATGGACTGGTTGGAATCGCATAATACGATACTCAATTGTAAGAAGAAACAATTATGTTTGACAGATGATGTGGGACAAAGAAGAGTGATTGTAGGACGAAATTAGGGAGTGTCCTTGAGATTCATTTCTTATCTACAACTACAGAAGACAATGCACAAGAGATGTCAGTTATATGAAATCTTAGCGCTAAATGAAAAAGGTGAGGTGGAAGAATTAGAGAACCTTCCAGTAGTACGAGAGTTTGCATACGTGTTTCCAGAAGATTTACTAGTTTTTCTGCCTGAAGGAGAGTTGGATTTTACAATTAAATTGAAAGTTGGAACAAAACCGATAACAAGAATGCCATATCAGATGTCAACGCCTAAGTTACAGGAGATGAAAATGAAATTGAAGGAATTGTTGAACTTGGGACTTATATGTCCAAGTGTGTCACCTTGGGGTGCGCTAGTTACTTTCGTAAGAACGAAGGATGGATCATGGCAGATTTGTATTGACTACCATCAATTAAACAAAGCGACAGTCAAGAACCAATATCTGTTGCCAAGAATATATGATTTGTTTGATCAATTGAAGGGAGAAAATGTGTTTTCAAAGATTTACTTGAGATCAAGATATCACCAGTTACGAATTAAAGAGGAAGATATTCCTAAAACTATATTTAAGATGATGTTTAGACACTATGAGTTTACAGTTCTACCATTTTGACTGACAAACTCCCCTGGGGTATTCATGAGATTGATGAATGGGGTGTTCCATGAATACTTGTACAAGTTTTTTCAAGTATTTATTGATGACATATTGATTTATTCTTGGACGAAAAAGGAACGTGACGAACATTTAATATTGGTACCACAGTGTCTACGAGAAAATAGGTTATATGGGAAACTATCAAAATGTTCTTTTTACCAATCGAATTCATTACTTGGGACATATAATATCTGGGGAAGGTATCGTTGTGGATCCAACGAGAGTATGGACTATTATGGAATGACCTGCACCGACAAATGTACAAGTATGCATATTTATGGGTTTAGTAGGATATCATCGACGAATCATCGAAGGTTTTCAAAGATAGCATATTTGATCACAAAATTGCAAAAGAAAATCAAGAAGTTTGTATGGACTGAGAAATGCATGGGATCATTTCAAAGTCTCAAAGAGTTTTTGACGACAAAACCGATACTAAAATTCCCCGACATGGACAAGGAATTCTTGGTATGCACAGATGCATCCAAGGAAGGTTTAGGTAGAGTATTGATGCAAGACGATCGAGTAATCACTTACATTTCAAGGAAATTGAGAAAGAAAGAGGAGAACTACACAACACATGACTTGGAGTTATTGGAAATTGTATATGCCTTGATAGTTTGGAGACACTATCTGATTGGATGCAAATTCAAATTAAATACAAATCATTGTGGATTGTAGCACATATTTACGCAGAGTGACTTGAACGCACGATGGAGGCATTGGTCATAATTAATTAGTGAATACGACTTTGAGATTACTGACATAAAAGGCATGGTGAACAGAGTGGTAGATGTGTTAAGTTAGAGGCCATGCATATTATCGGTAACACCTCTTCAAACGAATCTTTGAGAAAAGATTCTAACTATAGAGACTAACGATGATTGATCAAAAGAGGTTAAGGAAAATACTGACAAAGCTACCATGATGGTGCCAAATTTTGAAGGTTATGCATTGGACAATGATGAATTAATAAGTTTGATCTTAAGTGAAAATCATAGAGCAGTGTAAATGGCTCATCCGTGAGTCACAAAGATGAAAGAAGACCTTAATCCTTTTTTCTTGTGAAAAGGAATGAAAGAAGGCATAGTTAGTTACGTGGCGAGATGTCTAGAATGTTAGCAAGTGAAAGCTGAACATAAAAATCTAGTAGAATTGCTACAACCATACGTCATTCTGGAATAGAAATGGGAGGTCATTTCGATGGAATTTATAGTTGGATTTCCAATGAAGACAAGGATAAATGACTCGATTTTCTTGGTAGTTGACACTCTGAAAAAGAGTGCACATTTTATTCTTATACGTACGACGTATCAGGCGCCAAACATAGCTAAAAAAAAAATCAATGAGATTGTAAGGTTACATGTTGTAACAAAAATGATCATATCCAATCGAGGGTCGGTGTTTACAGGATGATTTTGGACCAGTTGCTAAGAGGCCTTGGGAACACAACTATATTTTAGCACATCTTATCACATAGAGATAGTCAGATAAACAAAAAGAACAAACCATATTTGGAAGATATGTTGTGTATGTATGTAATGGATCAACAGAAACGTTGGGAAGACTTCTTACCACTGATAGAGTTTGCATACCCTAACAGTTACCAGAGTACGACTAAAATGAAATCTTTGAGTTTCTTTATGGGTGACCATGTCAGACGTAGTTGAGTTTGGGATCGACTTGAGGATAGGGTCCTAGTAGGACCGGAAGTGATCCAAGAAATGGAAGAACAAATTCAATCAATAAGACAGAGATTAATGAAGCACAAGATCAACAAAAGAGTTATGTTGATGCCCATCGCGTTGACTTTAGTTATGAAATTGGTGACAAAGTTTTCTTGCAGATGAACCGCAAAAGAGTTACATAAATTTGTGGAAAGGAAATGACCAATGGTGTATCAATTAGACTTGCCTGATTCTTTGAGGAGTATGCATGATGTATTCTGTGTATCTGATTGACATTGTATTAGTGATCCTACACATATGTTTGAACTGGAGTTCTTTTCAGGTGTCGAATGAGGGTACTCTCATGGAGGAGCCATTCTGCATTCTTGACCATCTCATTCGACAACGATGATGTCGAATAGTCGATCAAGTCAAGGTCTTGTGGGACAATTATAGTCCACACTCGGCTACCTCGGAGGATTCATATGATATGCGTCAGTAGTTTCCTTACTTGTTTGATAGATTAGACATATAGATCTTGTTAGGTACTTTTATTTACTGCATTTTATATACTATACAACTTCGGGATGGAATTTAAAACAAGAGAGGGTATATGTAACATACCGCTCTACTGAGCACATGTTATCGAATTATTCTTTGAGGATACTTGCGTGTAAGTGATTTGGTTATAGTATAGTGTTATTTGTTCGACTATGGACTTTACATGATGATGTTGATGGGTTGTGATTTATTGTTACTTGATATATGTATTGAAATATGTTATTGATGAGTTTACCTCAGTGTGCAAGACATGTGACAGATTATAAATGTTGATGGCATCAATGGACCTTCTTGGACTTCGTATTGAGTCAGGGAGTGGATTGTATTGGTTTGATCATTTCATTTATGCATATGTGACATATGATTGATTATAGTAAGATTTTGTATATGGATCATTAACATCGTTTCGTCGATGTATGTAGGCTGACGAATACTTGCTAATCTGACTCACATAAGGAGTAAAGGGCCCATGCACAGAAAACCAGAAATTGAGGGAGAGGTGTGGTAGAGTCACTGTCAGAGCCTATTAGCACTCCCGCCTTGGCTCGAATTGTAGGTTAATGATTACCTACTTCGAGAGGTCCATGATGTCACGAGGGAAGACTAAAACAATCGCTCATGAATATTTCTAAAGGGCACACAATAATATAGAGTCCTTAATCCTTAGAAGCCTTTAGTCTCTCACAAGATCAACCCAGTGGAGTGTTGACTCCAAGGGTTGGACGAACTACCATAACCAGTCAAAAGGCGAGTGGCACCCTTGGAGCACGAGAGTGCGTCTTGAAGGGAACGTTTCGTAAATTAAAAACTTGAGTCAATGAATCTAGGTGGCCTAGAAAACAATGAATTGATTTGACATTGTTGGATTTGAAATAATTAATTAATGAACAATTTTATTAATTATAACTCCCCATAAAAGTCTAAGCGTATTCTAAGACAAAGCCTAAGTCTAAGTGTAGTTAGGGCACTAAAATAAAATGTTAAATAAAATAAAAGATTAGAGATGAATCAATCTAAATAAAAAGTGAGTTAAATCTAAAGATTTGATATAATGCACATGTGTGCAAGAAAATACCAAAATGGAATTTTAAAATAAGAAAGAAATAAAGCATGAGAGAATATGTGTACACATAGAATGGTATCTAGAGTTTATCTACCACTAGTATAGCTAGAAGAAGACTCTAGTTTTAACTATAACTTAGATTTAGTAAGGAGTCACTCATTAAATGAGAATCCGAGGAATAAGGAGACAACTAGGAGCGATTTAAGGAACACATTTGGGAAATGTGAGGGAAATGAACTTTTAATTAAAATAAAATAGGTAATTACTTGTGCAACTTGGGGAGAGGGCGAAAAGTGTGAGGATGAATAATTCTAATTTATTAATTAAAAAGATAATTAATTGTGCATGTGGACATGTGTCAGTGATGAAATTCCTATAATTAAAATGGTCTATATGGGAAAGAGATTATCATTGGTTATTGGTAAATTTACGCTGCCAAATTATTTTTGAATGGTTTTACTTGTGAGAGTTGGGATACCAAGATTGATATAGAGTGGTGGATTTACCTTGCGAGACAAGCTTGGAGCTAGACTATTTCGGGTTGTGTGTGCTTGGCCCCTTTGCGGCTAGGGGCGATAAGGGGGAAGAAGAATACCCCTAGCATTGGCTGGGAGGTACCATTGAAGTCTCAACGATTAGCAAGCGGGAAAAGGGAATGAGCGTCTTGTTGAAGAACATCTTCGATTCTTCGTCATCGGTTACGGTGTTCCTATTTGAGTTTCATCATTTTAATATGTTT
>SNQJ01S0020438.1:150125-163621 GCA_010110895.2 Picea sitchensis
AGTTCATAATTTTTGAACTTGTGTTGTAAATATGATATCAAACTCGTAAGTTCTTGATGGATTGTGTAATCGAACAAAAGAAATTCTGGAATTTGATTCCATTGCAATTTCTCAACTAAGTATTTTTCAATTTGTATTATCTGTCCTTTCAATTCCCCTCCATTTTTATTCTACTTGTTCGATGTTAGATGGATTAGTAATTCAGAAAGTTGAATTTATTTGTTTTCTTCTAGTTGATGTTAACCAGAGTGCGAGTTCTTCTTGATCGCTATCATTGTTTGCTTGTCAAAAATTTAATTTTTATTGTCTTGTTGAACCAATTTCCCAACATGAAATTTCATTTTGTTTGAATCTTATTGCTTGATTAATTGAAATTTCTGGAAAAGAATTCTCATGGTGAATCTAAATTTAGATTGGAAACCTGATGTGATTCTCTGTGGTTTCTATCAAGTTTTATTTCTGATTCAGATTTTATTTTCATGAGACTGCTGCCTAGCTAATGAACAACCTAGAATTTAGTCATGCTATTCTTCCTTTTTTTTTCCATACATTAGAATTTTTTTTTTTGTAAGTAAGAGATTTTATATAAAAAGGGCCTTCAAAAAACCAATCCAGAGTTACAGAAACTTGAAAACAACCATGATGTAGTTACTGAACTTCCCCGAGAGAGGGGAAACCAGTTCATCCAGCTGGGTAAGTCTAGCAGTTTACAGTCTGACAGTCTTAGATAAACGAAACTAATCTTACTAGGCTACAGCTATGAAAATAAACTAGTAAAGAGAACAAATCCCCAGTGGGGTCAGACACTTGGAAAATAACCTGGCCAGGTGGCTTGATAGGCCGCGTCCCAAGGTTGCTCTTCGATGGGTTTCCCTTTACCTTCCAGTTGCATATCAGCATCCAAGTTTCCCCCTTCCAGGTTGGCAGTTGGCAGGGTATCTCCAGGTGGACTGTGCGCATGGATGCATGTAGTTGTCGCAACCTCTGTGTCCCTGTGCATGACTTGAACCACGACGTCCCCTTCTGGTTGTTGCACATGTTCATTCTTGTCGAAGGCCTCTGCATGAGGCACCTCTATTGATGTCGCGACTTCTGGAGTGGAGTGGAAAGCTTCCTGGAAGGTGGACAGGATTTGAAGGAGGGTCAAAGTCTTCCCATCTAGAAGCTGCAGTCGGAATTGGAGGTCCTCCAATCCCTGCCAGAGCTCAAAGACCAGCCCATAGAGGATAGCCACACTATCTTTCAACTGTGATTCAGGGATGAAGTCGGTAGACGAGTACGTACTATGCTAGGAATTTCGAAGAAAGGGTGGCACCCCCAAGGGTGGGTGGTAGGAGTAAGCTGTCGGTGAAAAAGAAGGCCTGCTGGCTAGGGAATTCGGTGGAGCTGCGGGAAAACGTGAAAGAGATCCAGGTGAGCTATCAGTGATGAGCAGACATTCGAACTGGGAGGCAGGTGGTTTGGAGGAGGCAAGAGGTTCTAGCTCGGGCTACAAAGGCTGTGAGTAGTGTATGGAGGGCGAACCAGGAGGAGAAATAGAAACACGGGGTTGAGGAGGATGCCATGGAGATCCTCTCCTTGGCCTTCCTCTTTGGCACGACATACTGAGCTCAAAGGGAAGGAAGAACTGAACCAAATTCCTCGGATGGACATGGAGAGCCTGAAGAAGGCTGAAGGCTGCGAGCACCACGAAAAACCAGAGTGAGCTAGGCCTGGGCAGCTGAGGGATGAGAGGGTCGGGTCGTAAGCAGGGATTGAAGTCACTTGCAGACAGAGAAGCCATGGTATAGTCGGTAATGGGAGTCAGGCGCACCAGCGTTAATGGTGCAACAGGCAATGTAAAATCAAATAAATGCATGGTTTAGGCGGTGGGATTTGGCATGAGCCTAGCATATGGCTCCCTGCCTCGCTGGCCTGACCTTTCCTCCTCCTCTCGCCATGTGGCCCGCACTAACACCCCATCCAGGGGCATACATTAGAAATTGATTACTCCTTTAGGGCTTAATAAATGATGAACCTACCTGTACGTTTCCACATCTATTGAGAAAATAAGTACTAATTTGTTGTCCATCTATTAAGCTTTTCAATCAGTGAATTTGTTCGCTGCCTATTGAGTAAATTTCAAATTTATCATATTTTAGTGTCGAATCAGGCTGTGCACCATTTCAAGGACTGGATTGGGTGTGTACAACTATTGACTCGTTGCTCTATTCCTTAGTGCCTTGTGTTGATTTTGGAATTTATTGTTGTGTGTTATATAAGTTGGGTTGAGCAAAATTTTCGATGAATTGGTTGACACTTGCAAACCCTTTATGAATTCTAATTTTCTGAAAATAAAATTATATTTACAATGTTATGTACAGTTCTGAATCTATTCCCGATCAAAAGAAAAATGGATTCTTTTCTCATTATATTTTTGAATACTTTGAACTTTATTTTTAAAACGCTCTGCTCGTGGGGAAATTTTGTGTTGATTTTATTAATTGGAATCAGTTCGTAGTGCAATATTTGAATTCGTGGCTTGAGTTGATCTTTTAAATCGGTATTTCTGATACCTGAATTTCATGGTTTGTTCTTTTGATTCAATCCAAATTTCCTAAGTCTTGGGTCTCTTTTTTAGTCTTTGATCACCTTGAACAATTTTCCTCTTGTGCCTTTGAAACTGTTCCATTATCAGATTGCAACTCCTACCATTTTCAAAACCTTTATTTGTTGCCTGTAATTTTTAAATTCGAATTTACCAGAAATTTAGTTTCGTTTTAAGGTACTGAATGAGTGACAGATTAAGTTTCGTATGGTAGTGTCCCTATTGAAATTAACAACATTATTTAACATGTTCGTGTCTGGTTTTCCCATTTCCAATTAACTGTTTTTGTATTGATTTCCCACGTTTAAAAAAGTGGTAACATTCGTAGAGTTAACACCAAGAAGGGTGAGTTTTGTAATTGTTTGATTGGCTTAGCATATACATTCACTCACCTCTTACCTCTTGCTTCCACTTCTTGACATACCCTGCAACATTTATTGTCTCTTCCTTTAAGGCTATACAAATAATAAAAATCATTTTTGTTGCACTTGAAATTAAATTAAATTATCAAAAATTAGTGTTGGATTAAGTGTCAGATTGAGTGTTGGATTAACTTCCAGAAATTAGTGTCAGATTAAGTGTCGTATTGAGTGTTAGATTAATGTCTAGAATGAGTTTCATATTAAGGTCTGAAACAAATTTCAGGTTTTTTTGCACATCGGATCAAGAGCTGGGATAGATTCCAAAACTCCTTCTTTTGTTCCTTTACTATGTAGATGTAATTTAACATCTGATCATCTTTTAATTGTTAAACATAAGATTGGTCTTCCCATAACTCTTTGATGAAATTTTAAGATAGCATTTTCATTTTATATATGGTTGAAATAAGATTTGGTCTTCCTTAATACTTTGAATGGAATTGTAAGTTGACAATGGATTCTTGCATTATTGTTGGGTCTTCCTTTAGTTCTTTTAATTGGATATATAAGTCAACATTGGGTTCTTTATTTTTATTGTTTAAATAAAAGTTGATCTTCTTTAATTATCCATATATATGGATATGCAAGATAGCATATAATTTATCTTATCTAATTCTTAACTCTGGGATTGAACTTCTTATAGTTTCTTGGAATGGAAATGGAAGGTAGTCTTGGAATCTTTCCATATTGCTTGTTATGATTGAACCTCTTAGTTCCTTTGAAATGGATATGCAAGAAATAGACTTTTTATTAATTACTATTTATGATTGATTTCTATTAGTTTTATAAATTGAATACACAATGTAAAGTAGCATCTAAATTTAATGTATTTTTTAAGAAGATTGATCTTCTTGTGGGTTCTTGCAAATGAATATATAATTTTATCCTTTAAAATCCTTATATATATTCTTAGAAGATATTCCTTGATATGAAGATGCATAGTTGAGCTACATGAGACTAATATTTCACTTATGCTCTTTGGGTTATTATTCTTTATGTAAAAGCCTCTTACTCGTTTACACTCAATGTTGCTTGAAGATTGTTTAGGTAGACTAGATTATTATTTTCACTATGATGAATTGATGGTTAAGTATGCAGATATTTCTAGTTGAATAGTGATGTATGATTGAATTAATGAGAATTAGATACCTCCTTGTTCCTGAGAATAGTCGCTAGCCGTGAGACCTTAAGTGGTCAAAATTAATCGGATGAATCTTGGACTTGAGCGTTGTTTATGTGTCTTGGAGGTCCTAATCATGCAGGATAGGTTGGGCGAGTAGTTTCTTATGTTATCTTCATGTGATATGGCTGTTGAATAATAGTGATGTTGCCTTCATTTTGTTTATGATGAGATTGATTGTGGTTATTAAATTATGTTGTGACACATTTCACTTGTCCTAACGTTGTTTCAAAAAAGAATATTTACTTTATTCGTAACCACTATCTATTGTCGTAATGGAGGGGTCATTACATGATGTCATATTTTTGCAGCCCATATGGAAGAGACAACCACAAATAAAGTAGCAAGTATTGAATACCATCCAGTATTAAAGAATTTTGAAGATGTTTATGGAGAAATCTCAGGGTTTCCAGCAAAGAGAGACATTGATTTATTTATTGATTTGGTGTCAAGAGCTTCCCCATTGATTTAGATACTATATAGAATGGTCACACTAGAGTTGAAAGAGTTTCAGATGCAACTCGAAGAGTTGTTAAGGAAGGGGTATATATGCCCAAGTGTGCCACATTGAGGTGCCCCAGTTCTTTTCGTGAAAAAGAAAAATGAAACCTTAAGGTTGTGTATTGATTTCAAATAGCTAAATAAGGTCACCATAAGGAAAAAATATATTTTTCCAAGGATTAATGACTTATTTGATGAGTTGAAAGGTGCAAGAATATTTTCCAACATTGACCTGAGATCAGGTTATCATCAAATGAGGATAAAGAAAAAAGACATCAGTAAAACAACAATTAGGACAAGATATGGGCATTATGAATTTATGGTAGTGTCATTTGGGATATCAAATGCCCCAACTGTTTTCATGCTCTTAAGGAATGGAGTGTTTAGGGAATAACTGGACAAGTTTGTAATTATGTTCCTGGAAGATATGCTCATTTACTCAAAGATATAGGTGGAACTTGAGCATCATTTGTGAATGGTGCTAAAAGTTTTAAGAGATCATAAGTTGTATGCTAAGGTAAGTAATTACATCTTTTATCAAAATAAGATTCATTACTTGGGTCATGTTATTTTAGCTGATCGGAAATCAATGGATCACGAGAAAATAGAGACCATTAGAGGATGGTCAGTGCTAATAAATGTCATAGAGGTCAGATAATTTATGGGTTTTGTCGATTATTACCAAAGATTCATAAAATGTTTCTCAAATATTACAAGCCCAGTCACTTCTTTGCAAAAGAAGGGAGTGAAATTTGAATGGAATTCCAAGTGTGAAGAAAGTTCTCAACGTTTCAAGGAAATATTGACCAGTGCACCAATATTGAAGATTGCAGATCCGGATGAAGATTTTGTTTTGTGCACTGATGTGTTCAAGGAAGGGCTTGGTGGAGTCATCACACAAAAAGATCATGTGGTATGCTATGAGTCTAGAAAATTTAAAAAGTGTGAGAGGAATTATGTTACCCATGATCTAGATCTAGCCTCCATTATTGATGCATACCATACCTCACGGGGAAGAAATTCGAGCTAAGGACATACCACTATGGTCTGAAACATTTGTTTGGATAATCTACATTAAATGTCAGAAAAACTAAATGGTTGGAATTCCTCAGTGAGTATGAATTTGAACTTAAACACATCAAAGACAAGGAAAATCAAGTGGTTTATGCACTCAAAAGGAGAGCATGTGAGATGCATATTGCAACCATCATCATATATATGATTGATCTGAAAGATAAAATTATTGAAACAACAAATTTAGATCAATAATATTTGAAAATAAAAGAAACATTACAACAAGGAAACTTACAGCAGGAATTTAAATATTATGAGTTGCAAGAAGATGGAATTATCATGTATAGAAGAAAAATATGTGTTAAATTCTAGTGAGATGAAAAATATAGTGCTGAGGGAAATGAACAATGTGTCATATGTTGGGCACCCAAGATATCATAATTCAATTGCATTTATAAGAAGCCAATATTTTTTGTCTGTAATGAAGAAATAAGTGGCTAATTACATAGTCAGATGTCTAGAGTGCCAAAAGGTGAAGACCGAACATAAACACCCAACATGGATATTACATCCATTGCATATTCCATAATGGAAGTGGGAAGTAGTCATAGTGGATTTTATTACTAAGCTACCCATAACAGTGAAGCAACATCATTTCATCATGGTGGTCGTGGATAAATTAACTAAAGCAACACATTTTATTCCATTGAAGAAAACACACAAGGAAACAAATATTTCATAAATTTACATGAAAGAAGTTGTTAGGTTACATAAGGTGCCTAAGGAAATTGTTTCATACATAGATACACAATTTACATTTAATTTCTGGAAGGGTTTGTTCAAAGGTTTTGGGACAAATTTAAATCTCAGTACAACATATCACCCAAAGTCAGATGGGAAAATAGAGAGGACTAACATAATAATTGAGGACATGCTTATAATGTATGTGATAGACCTGCCATCAAAGTGAGAATATTATATTTATTTAATTGAATTTTCTTACAATAATGAGTATCAAGCCTCATTAAAGTTGAGTCCATTTGAAGAATTGTATGGAAGGAAATGTAACACATGAGTGAGTTGGGATAATCAAACAAACACAATAGTTATTGGACCAGATTTGTTGAAGGAAATGGAGGAACAAATGACAAAGATCAAGTAGAATTTAAAGGATGCCCAAGAAAGACAGAAAATCTATGGAGATAAGAACACAATTTTCATAGATTTTAAAAAGGGAAAACATGTGTTTTTAAAAGTCAAGGCGAAAACAAGTTCGCTAAGATTAAGAAGTTGCCCAAAGTTGGCAGCAAGATATTGTAGACCTTTTGAAATATTAGAAAATATGGGGCCAGTTGTATCCATGTTAGCATTGCATGCATCCATGAGAGTGAATAATGTATTTCATGTGTCATTATTAAATAAATATGTGTATGACCTTAACCACATAATTGATTGGATTGTGATTCATGTGGAACATGAAGGAGATTTCCAGGTGGAATCAATACACATCCTAGTTTGGAAATTCAAAGTGTTTAGGAAAATATCCATAGGTATGGTAAAGGTTCAATGGATTTGCTACGGTCCTCAAGATGCAACATGGCATCACTGAGAAACTATGTGGGAGTAATACCCACAATTTTTTGTCAATTTTGAAGAAGAAAAAAATATAAGAATGCAAGACTCCATTTTGAGCAACTCGAGTTCTGGAACCACATCTGAGATTCCTAACCAACCTACACTAGAAGCCTTGATAAAATAATGGTACAACCTAATGGAATGAGAGCAATGAAGGGGTTACATTCCTTAGGTCAGAAAGTTGAGGGGAACAAGATATTTTGATTGGAACTGTTGTTGGAGTTGTAAAATTGTAGTATTTTATTTCTTAAAGTACTGCACCGAGGACGATGCACAATTATAGGGGAGGGGGAATGTAACATCCCCCCTATAATCCCAAGTTTAATCAATGCTTAATGTAGATATGAAATGTGGCCATGACCAAGCAATGCATATATGAACTGTTTTTCAGAATTTTAATAATAAAATGTGATAACAACTATTAGGGGATATGGACATAGATAGGAGGTGATTAATCCACAAGAGAGGGGTGGGTCTAAAAGAATGTCTAATAGGGGTCCAAGGGGGAATTACCCATGTCTATTAATTCAAGCCACTTCTTAAAATTACTATTGTTATATGGACTTTATAATTTCTTATTGAGAGTCCTCAAATCCAATCATTGAATGCATGTAAGAGGGTGGTTGTGAGAAGTCACATCCCATAGTTATTGGAAGCATGGGAGTCGAGTACAATCATTTTGGGGAAGAGTGTAAGTCAAGCAAGTAACCAAGAGAGGAAATTCCTATGAGAAATTATAACAATTTTAAACAATCAATGTTTGACATGAACAACAAACAAAGAGAAAAAAAGAAGAGCTTGGAGCTGAAGAAACCATGGAGGGCCAATTATGAAGTGTATTTGGAGAGAAGACTGAAGATATAGGTTATCAAACCTGAAGAGTAAACTCATGTGTGAGTTGCACTAACAACAAGTGATTGGTGTTGTTTTTTTTGTAGTTTTCCTAGCAATGACTTTCCTTGGGTTTTCCAATTGAGAGATTCTTGGTTACCTGAGAGACTCTCGAAAACGAATGGGACACCTAATGGACTAAGAGAAGTGAAGAGATGAATTCCTTGGGTTGGGCAGGTCGAGAGGAAGAGAGACGGTGGAAAATCGGGATAACTGTGGGAGAATATCAATGGGTTGTGGAATTTTCCGAGTTGTGAGTGGACAGTGAGAGACCACCATCTTTTGTGGATTTCTATCCCCAGCATGAGGGTGACTCACTGTTGAGATTTAGAACAACAAGTGTATGGTTTGGTGGAACATTTGTCCAAAGGATCCAGTTGCACAACCATTTTTAAAAGATAAGTGTTTTATCTTGTTTTTGTGTTGTATTATGAGTTAAATTGTTGTGTATTAACTATGTGTTTGAGAACGATTTATATGTTGTTATGTTCAGTTATTTGAACTACATTCATATTGTTTTAGCATGTTGTAGATGCATTTAATTAATGGTATGATATAGTAGTTAAATATGCGTGTAATTCGTAGATGGTAAGCTACAAGAAGTTAGTTAGCAATAAATTTTTGTTTTTATGTGTTTTCTGCGTAGTAATGATCCTTAGTTCAAGTGGGGGTCATTATATGCCCTCCTTGAAGACTTTCTAATAGTCATCATGATTTATAAATTGAACAACAAAGAACCTTTTGGAACAAAAATATACTTCACATTGCTTCGTGTAGTTCGTAAAACTCCACTAATATAGATCTACTATGGTGGGCCAAAACCATATGAATTTTGACGATAAGATAGGAAATGGATGGCATCCAGATGGGAAACCCCTTGGGACGAGACTTCATCAAATATATATACTAAGTAAGGACTAGCATAAGAAGAGTTATTTTGGGAAAGGGCTTAGATTTAATCACATTCTTAAAAGAAACCAATTTTGAAGATGAGGGTACCCCTAGCCCTACTACCCCTCCATGTAAACACAATGCCAAAATAATAGTTGAATTCTTATAGATGTTGTTCGAAAAAGTAGTGCTATAGAGTTATAGGAATCCCCTAACTATACTCCAATCTACACTTGATTTCTTTCACATAATCTAATGTAGTATCCCACATGAGAACTTATTCCCTAGAGAGAAGTTTGATCTTGGTCTGAAATTTGTAGAAGGTATTTGGGCTCCCTCAATGTAAGTCCACTTCATAAAAGCTATGAAGAATGGCATTGAAACCTAAAATATGTTGAGCGAAAATTTCATCAAACACTTTTCATGCATCCATGATTCCCTTAGATGCCAAAATAGAGTACCACCACAACACATATAAGTCAACAATATTTTAAGAAGCCACAAATCCCACAATTACCAAGTCTATATATCTCTAGGAGCAACCATCAAGGGCTTTAGTAGTGTACTTAAGTAGAGAAACGTGATACTAAAGGCTTCCATGTTCATAGTAGAGAAATAAATGACTTCTTATCTTATATGCAATAAATGATTCCTTAGCTTATATGCAAGAAAACCCCATGAAGTGGATTGTCTTCATTTAATGAACCTACGACATAACAAGTGTATTTATGAGATATTAAATAATACCCTTAATTTCATTAGATATTGATAAATACCTCCCAAAATTCTTTTATTGAACCCCCTCACAATACATTTTCCCAATTAACAAAAACTTATTTTTACTAGATACTCCCTTATATACTCCCCAATATCTATGAATCCCTATATACCCCACATCCCCAACCTTGCAATACCCACAATATATTGACTTTATTTTTCACAATTTAAAACCTCATTTATAAATGAATGTGATAAGATATTGATCAACAAGGTGAAGCCCTTTGACTTGACCCTTGGAGAATCCACCATCCATTAAATCCAACAATTAGTAAACCCTTAATCAAAACTACCATGATTTCCACTTTCATTTCCACACAACCCACCACCATTAGATGTACAGAAACCAGTGATACAAACCCTTCCAGATTGACCTTGGAGGAATTGTTTGGATCAAGGAAACCTTGTGCAGTCTGGCCAAATATTCACACTAGGCTGATCAGGGTCTGATTCGTATCATAGGCAAGGTGGCTCTCTCTCAATATTGTTTTAATTGACATGAAATCCTATTAATATAAGACAGACAATAACCAGCCCAACCTACTGCTCAGGTGGTAGGATATATCTCAGTGTATAAACCAAAGCAATTCAATAATGTATATACTACATGTCACAACATTGAATATTAAACAACAATTCAACAATGTATATATCACCTGCCTCAGCATTGAATGCTGCACAACAAACTGATTATTGCTCATCCAAATATACTACACATATCCTATTTTCAAACATCCTGAAAAACAAGATTTGAGGTAAAAAATAATACATTGGCTGGTCACTGGCCTGATAGAATTTTAAAGCAGTGCATGTATTCAAGTTACTATCATTATCTAGTTCTATTATATACAGTACATGTATTCAGGTTATGGCCAGTGGACATAATTTAGAAAACAGTAAATGTATTCAAGCTAAACTGTCCAATTCTGTAAAATGGTACATGTGATTTTATAAAACAGAGAAATCAATAAATAGCCAGCAACAGACTCATCAATGTTGTATACGGGAAGTAGGCATATATTACAGCGACTGGCACATGTATTAGATAAAGTACACGAGGACTTTACGTAGTACTTACATTGGCGATTATGGCGAACACAGAAAATGAAAATGGGTGATCAATAACCAGCTTACTGCCCAGGCTTTAATGCTGCAGTTATTGATATATATATTGTTGGATGGTTTTGATATATATATTTGGATATATCTGACGGTGTATATACCACCTGCAACGGCATTAAAACTTGGTTATTGATTATCTAGAAAATGTATAGTGAATATAGTAGAGATACATATTTTACCAATAGGATAAAAGTAAAGTTTTATGTTTTGGTTATTTTTTGTGATATTTTTCCATAATATTTGCTCAAAATTTAATAAGTAATTGTTGGATCTACAAATATAATATGAGTAGTTACTTTTGTATAATTTGGATACCCAAAAGTTTTCAGAGAAAGAGTCAAAACCTAGAAAAGTTAGACAAGGCCCATATTTTAAGATTGGACTAACTGGGGAGCAATCTTTCCTTCTGAGTTATTTCTCTTGCAGTTCTTTAGGCTATGCGATTTTAAATTTCCAGCCAATTCAAAACTCTAATTGATTTTCTGAACATCTGAATTCTGGATTGATTTAAAATGGGACAAACCCTTAAGATAAGGTTCTGAAATGCATGAAACTTTGATCCCTAAGAAACTCAGACTACCCCTGAAAATCTGGCAGATGCAGACCCATTTTTTTTTGCCTGAAAAGAAGAAAGATTGGTCCAAGTTAGCTGACTCCCATATTTTATGGCTAACACAAAAGATACCAATGAAGTAACCATCGGGGTGTTAGAGTTCTTCGTACGATCACACAAGTGATGATTTACTCCAGCCCTGTCCTGTCCGTTGCTATTTGTGACAGCACATTCTATTATCTTATCACACGGCCTGCTGCCACAGAGCATCGCCTTCATGCCGGTCATTATCCATCCTAAAGAAATTCTGCTTCACCCTTGGATGACAGCTTTGCTCTTTGAGCGTACAAGGTTTTGCCTGGCTCTGTCACGTCACAGAAAAAGCAGTCCCGTCTATTTCAACTTTCACCGGATTTCTACATAAGCCATTCCCTTGCCGAGGTATTCGGTCCGTCCGTGGATCCAGTGCTCGCTCGCTGTTCTCTGTCATTACCTTTTTCCTCGTACTTCTTCTCTGTTGGTTCCTGCGTGCCCGGCTTCGCATCTTTGCACTGCACAGAAGGTGAATTTATTCTTCTAAGCACCTGTCTCTGAGTTTATTGTTTTTATCTTCTTGTCGTTGTAACTTCATTCATTTTCCTTAGCTGATTGCTTCTTCTTCTAGATACCATGTATAATATATTTGTTCAGACTGAAACAGTGAATGAATGTAATAGTTATTATATTTAATTGACATGGTTATGATAGAGTGAAGGTAGGGGAATTCATTTATGTATTTTTGACGGGTTGTGCTTTGTTGTACATACTGTACTGTTGTTGCAGCCTTGTAGGCAAGAACGCTCTTGGGACCTTCACGAGTTACTGCTAAATGATATATGTATATGCCACAGATTCAGTACAACCACATCCATTATTAGGTTTATAATTTGTCAAGGCTGCGAATGAGCTTCAGCTGGGGATCGTTTACAGGATAGCACGGCATGGTATCATCCAAGCTGAAACCACAAACAGTAACAGTATGAGATGAATGAATTATGATACTTGTTCTTTGATTGAATTTATGTTTTGATAAGATATATACTAGCACAGTCGCTAACTCGTCGCTGGCAAACGCCGAAAGACTTATGGCCCATAAAAAAAAACTCAGTAAAAATGCCAGGTTAAATAAAACTCAGTAAAAATGTCAGGCTCATGCATGAACAAACTGAACAGTTGAAGAATTCCAAAAGTTAATTATTTAAACGTGGCAATCATATGATGTTACAGTAATTTCTTAATATGATTAGATAAATGTTAAAAAGTAAACAGGTTAACGGATGCTTTTATAAGTGCAAAGAAGTTATCAACAATAAATCTGACTCATTGATTTTGGAGGACGACTAAGAATATGCCAGCATCTTCAATGCATAACCATCAGATTAGAATTTAAGATTAAAAGATCATTAATTGTGCCCATCTTCAATAGGTATATAAATTGCAGGTGTAAATGTGAATTTATGAAAATTTAAATGTATATTTTAAAAAAATTGAAAATTAGATATTGTTATGTATCATGTGGATTTATGTTTTGATAAGATATATATAAATTGTGAATTTATGAAAATTTAAATGTTATTTTTAAAAATTTGAAAATTAGATATTGTTATGTATCATGTGGATTTATGTTTTGATAAGATATATATAAATTGTAGGTGTGAATGTGAATTTATGAAAATAAGATAGGTATAAATTGAAGGTGTAAATGTATTTTATTTTTTATTTTTTTATAATTTTATAATTTTTAAAATATTATATTTTAGTATATTATGGTAATGCTGAAATTAGATGAGGTTTTAAATGTAATTTTTTTTTTCTTTTATTTAATTTTATGTAAATTTTAATAACTAATTAAGATTTTTAAAATAAAATTTTAATTAAACAAACAAA
>SNQJ01S0020438.1:169717-181386 GCA_010110895.2 Picea sitchensis
ATGTTAGATAACACTAAATTTAAAAAGAGTTAAAGTCCACTCAATTAAAAAAAAAAAAAAAAAAAGTGGGCTTAATTAAAAAAGCAATTATAAGCATTGTGTAAAATTTGATAATCACAAAAAAATTACACCTTAAAAAATTAATCCTTTTAAAAAAAAAAATTTAACACTATTGATTTTTTTTTGACTTGCTAGGATTATGGCTCTTAAACATTAGTAAATAATAGTGTTCCCGGCATGGAGGATTGAGTTTGGCCGGTATGGAGGATTGAGGTTTCCTCCCGGGGTGTCACCGGACAGCGGAAAACTTGGAATCACGCATAGGCAAATAGGCAATAAGACTTTTGGGTTTGGTGTCGCGTGTCTTGTTTTTCGTTCGTTTGGGGCTTCCTCTTCTCCGTTCCGGATTTTTTTTTAATCTTACAAAATCATAAATTTTATTATTTGTTTTATAAATTTTAAAATTAGATTATTTATTTTAAATGTTTTCAATATTAATAAATAAGAATCATAAATAAAGTAATAATGAAAAATAATTTTTTATTTTTATTTTTCAAAATTCAAAATTACTTGTGAATTCAATTAATTACTCATATTTCCAATATTTATGTAAAGAATTATAAAATAATATTTAAAAAAGTTTATTATTATTATTATTTTTATTATTTTTTAAAAAGGTGTTGGATCGTGTTATATTATCAAAACAAGCATACATCTACTGTTGGTGGTGCCAGCTGTCCCGCCTGAGCAGGAAATCGGGACAGCTGGCTTCCCTGTGCCAGGTGTATCTGTGTTATCAAAAACATACATGCAACGTCCCTGCTCGAAGGAAATCAGGGCGATTATTCTAAATAGTTTCAGAGAATGTACCATAGCTAGAAGTCAAAAAACAAAATAGTAATCTGGACTAGAAACAACAGAGAATTTTCGGACCAGAGCTACCATGGAGCTAGTTGCCTGTGCGCCTCCCCTCGTGTCGCTTTTGCCGCCATCTTGCTGGTAGCGAATACAGTTGCGCGCACGTCAGACACTGTCGAGGTGGGAGGTTCTTGGAATGCGCTGCGAAGAGCATGTCTAGCCTCTGGTCCATCCTGGCCAGGCGAAAGACTTGATCATCCATGAGGCTCCTGAGTTCAAATATGAGAGGAAGGTGCGAAACTTCGGAGGAGGCTGGTTGTTCCGTCCCAACACCACCATCGGGTGCACTTGCTTCGGGGTCCTGTGTTGTGTTGCTTTCTATCGGTGAAGGCTCCTTCTTGCCTGTGGTGTTGTCCTTTGCTGCGCTGTACCCATGCTTCTCTGGCCCCATGGTACTGTCAGGAGGAATTTCCTCCTCCACGATGCAGGGAGGGTAGAGGTCCTCCGAGCTCTCGGTGAGGAGGCTTCGTAGTGTGTTCCCAGGCGGGAGCGTGCGTTCCTGTTCTGGTGCCCAGGTTGGCTGACTCTTCATTGCCTCTTCCAGGCTAATCTCCTCGATAATTGCCATGGGAGGCGGCCATTGTCGTTCCTTGCGTCAGGCGGAAGCTAGGACGAGAGCATGCTCGAATTTCCTGTGGCATTAGCGTCAGGACTCGGCTCTGTGCCAGGCAGATCCTCGTCGCGAATTTCCTCTGAGCCGTGGCATGATGGATGCGTTGGGGCAGGCCTTGCTTCTCTCAGAATTTCACCGAGCTATGGACTGCTGCGCGGGCGAGATAAGCACTGCAATGAACCACTGTTTCTCCATCCAAATCCCCGGGTTGATAATGCATCGAGTTAATGTGATCATCCACGCCATTAAGGCAGGGCATTGAATGCACTGCCTCTTGGTACAGTTCTCTCGCGCGAGAGGGCTCATCATCGGGAATTGGCTGGTGCGAGCCCCTGCACATTAATAACTAAGGGCCGCTCGTTGGTTGATGCCATTAAGGGGCGTCCTGGTGGCGGCCCACGTGCCCTTGGTTGCCCGCGTGTCACCCCATCCGGGGAAAAAGTTTATTATTATTATTATTATTATTATTATTATATATATATATATATATATATATATTAAAAACAATTATTTTTTAAAATTTTGAAAGTTGGGAATTCAAATAATTACTCATATTTTCTAAAAATCATAGGATTATATATATATATGAAAAGGATGATTAATGTCCATTGAGACCAATTGGTTTATGGGACCTTAAGAAGGCATGATAAAACTCTGATTTCTTGAAAATTGTATTAATATCTTCAAAAAACATTGAGAGAGGTGTTCCAAGATCGTCATAGTTTTGATGACTCAAGAGGTTAGGAAGGTAAACATTTTTGAATTTGGATCTAATACGGATATAGGTGGGGAAATCTAAGAGGAGTGTTTTTCATCTTCTACCTTCATAGTGTCACAAAGATGATAGATTTTTTCACCCCATTGTTTTTTGGGAATTTTCCAATGCCCAATTTCACTATGTGACTCCTGAGAATTTGTTCGTATTTTAGCAATGTTGATTTTCTTCTTTGCACTTGTAGTCTCTTAATTTTCTTTTATCCACTAATTCTTTATCTTCTAATATTTGTAATATTATTAGTGGTATTCTGCATGATGATTTTTTTTGTATTCTCCAATGATTTAGCCAAGATTTGGCATCTTTTTGTCAACTATGATTGAACTGGTGGTGGTTTTGACTAGAGTTTGAAACAATTTTGAGGAGCTTCTTGTCATCCATGTTGTTTATCTTGTTCTTGTAAGTTAGGTATCTAATCATGGAAATGCTCTAGATGGAGGAGAGGTTTTCTTCTATGGGGATGATAGGACAGGGTGTGTTTCCCTTAATTTTGAGATTAAAAGTTACAAAATGATTTTGGATCTCTTCTATCTTGCTCCACGATTCTCTAGATATGATGCAATCCTAAACTTCACATCCATGTAAGATAGTCGGAGTGTCAAGAGTGTGAAAGAGGAGTTTTTTTTCTTAATCTCAAATCCAAAGATCTATTGATTCACCATTGTTTTCAAGTCCATAATAATCTTTCCACTCTCCATTTATCCTTTTTTCAATACTATTGTTTCAATTGAGATTGAGGTGTATATCCATTCCAAGATATTTGCATGAAGGCACTTCCTCCAAGCTATTGTTGTCATAAAAAAAAATATTATAGGTGATCCGTTTGGATTCAATTATCATAACCTTTGTTTTCTCAATGTTCACAATCATGCACATGCTAAAGAAAAATTCATTGAGGATTATTGGTTGCTTACCTAGGTCATATGGAATCTTCACCATAAGAACAATATCATCAACATAAAGAATGATGATGATGACTATACTAGCGAGAGTTGGGCCAACATAGGGTCCACTCTCCAAACAATCCTCTAGCTTATCAATATAGATGTCGAAAATGATAGGGGATAGGGGACAACCTTGCCTGACTCCTATATTATTGTTAATTTCCTTAGACCAGTCGTCAGTGCTCCTAAACTTGACAATAACTTTGTCACATAGCCTCACTACAATAACTCTTAACTTGAAAAAGACTTTAAGCTCTTTTAACCTATTCAAGAGGT
Source organism: Picea sitchensis (assembly GCA_010110895.2). Classification (NCBI taxonomy): domain Eukaryota; kingdom Viridiplantae; phylum Streptophyta; class Pinopsida; order Pinales; family Pinaceae; genus Picea; species Picea sitchensis. Next base: position 173,244 of record SNQJ01S0020438.1, read on the forward strand.
TAGTTCTGAGAACACTCTGAATTTTTTTTTAAATTATTTATAAACATAAATAATCAATACTAATCTATTTTTTTTTAATTTTCTTTAAAATGAGAAATAAAAATATACTTTGACTTTGAAAATTAAATCAATATTATATAGTTTATTATTATAATCTTATAATATTATTGTTTTTCAATAATTCTATATTTGTGTGTAACATTATTGACGGTATTTCTTATTATTATTTTTCTATAAATAAACTTATCATAAAAAAATTTAAATTAAATTTTATAATTATTTTTTATTTACGACGTACACCTATTGATAATGGGCACAATTAATGATCTTTTAACCTTATTTAACCTTAAACCCTAATCTGATGGCTATGCATTGAAGATGCTGACTAATTCTTAAATCAATGGGTCAAATTTATTGTTCATAACTTTCTTGTATTTATCAAGACATCTGTTAACATGTTTACTTTTTAACATTTACCTAATCACATTAAAAAATTTCCACGTTTAAATGATTAAGTAGGATTAAACCATGCAACCAAACGTTTCATATTAAGACAAACGGATTACCGCAAACGTTTTATATTGGAGACACGCGTTCTCACCTGATACCTTTAGGCGTTCTCAGCCACGAGTTAGCAAAGAAGTTAAGTTTTTCCTTTTTCCCCGGAATGGGGTACCCTCCACTGCATAGCTCACATGATTAAAAACGCGACAGTAAGGACTCCCCCACCTGGTTCACCGATCCTCGAGCTAGAAGTGAGGGAGGAGGTTTCAATCTGTCATAGCTCCACAACATTCAAGGCATTATGGACAGATTTCGCTCTGGAGGAATATCGCAAACCTGCACGGTGGAGGTTGGAGCTCATAACTTCTGGTACCAGGTGACTAATTCACCATTAACGACCATGACACGACCATTGGGAGATGACTTAAGAAATCACGGTGGAGGTTGGAGCTCATAACTTCTGGTACCAGGTGACTAATTCACCATTAACGACCATGACACGACCATTGGGAGATGACTTAAGAAATCATAACACTTGGGGGGAAGCACAATTGTTTTTGCATTCTTTATGTGGTGCATTACTGTAGGCGCGGAAAATAGTGGGTTTGGTCTCAGACAATTAAAATCTGGAAGTCTTTATTTTTGTGCTCAATATGTCAAGGAAACGAGGTCGCTCAAAGAGAGGTAAGGGAGAATACATTCTAGTTGGTCGACATCTCTCCTTGGTCACAAGAAGTGACAATTTGAATAACAACGTGAAGAGCTCCAGGTCTCCCTCGCTCAGCTTGGCCTTGACGCATCAGCATGACAACGTACATACCTCAACCGGTTGGGTATGTAAAATTGAATGGTTCAAAAAATATGGGAGATATCTGGGTTACACTCCGAAATAATCCCTGGTGTGGGTTTCTTCAGAGAGCCCAGCAGATATCTCTCCTCGTGGTAACTCCATTCACACCCATGGTGCTCTATCTTCAAGACATCCAGTCAATCGCCCATTTAAAGAACCCTCCTCCAAAAATCCCATTGCATCCTCGGAGGAGGACTCTCAGTGAATCTTTGAGGCCCTATCCACAATCCAACATATGATTTTCGATCTTCAAAGTGAGGTTTTCGATTTCAAAATTTTCATGGAACAATGCGCTTTCTTAGCGATGGATTTGAGAAACAATCGATATGCCTCGTCACTTCCAAAGACAGTTGTAGTATCGAAACCCATCTTCCTTCCTCCATGATAGAATTGAAGTCAAGCATTATGGTCATTAGGTTCCGCACTTTGGTTATGGGTTTTTTTAGTCTGTATATGGTCCATCTGGTTATTATAGTTATTAGTCTCGAATGTTAGTATTTCCACCTGGCTCTTTTACATTTTTGGTGACATAGGGAATACAATTTTAAAAACTCAGCTGGACTAGAGTTGGTTTCCAGTGATGATGACTCTTGCTATGCTAATATCTCTGTTTTTTAACAAATTTTCATGAAAGATAATTTATAGAATAAATATTAAAAAAATAAATTATAATGGGTATAAATATTTTCTATATTAAATTATATTTTTTTATTAGAGAAAAATCATGAAACATTTTGTATTATGAATGTGTTAATTTAAAACAATAATAAGAAAACAATTTTTTATTCTTAAAATTTGAAAAATATTAAAAAATGTAAATACTTATTTTATTATATATTTTAGTTATTTCTAAAATAGAAAATAATTAAATTTTTAAATTTTGGATTTTTTTACAGAGAAATATTAATTAAGTAAAAAAAATAAAATAAAAATTAAGTTGATGATGAATTTAATTAATATTATATGTGTGTGTTTTTATTAGAAAAAAATTCCTTTTTATTTTTATTTTTATTAGTATTATGAGTGGTGTTAAGTCCCCATAGTGTGCCTAGTTGAATCTTGTGATTGTGCACTTCTTAAGGGCTTGTGACATCATGAAATTTCTCACTTGGTTGCTTGAAAATACCAAGAATGCTTCGTTTGGACTACACATATTCACTAAGAGCATACCCATACTCCTTTCTAGGATACCAACGAGTCACACTTCTACTCTAATGCAACTCTTGTATACTTAAACGATTGTTAACAGTTTAACATTTAGTCATATATAAGCATACATCCATGAAACAAAGAGAACACTTTCGAAACAAACAAGAGAAACACATATATAGTGTGTGCGACACAAGTCAAGCCTAACATCTAACTAAGTATTATTAATGAAWTTTTTTTACAATATTCAAGAACTACTCACCTGATTTACAACTTGGCAAAGTCACATGACTTGCCTCACCTCACCAAAACACTCATACATAGATTCTTCATACCAAGAATCGATTGTCATAACATCTTTYGCAAATTATGCAGAGTACCTGAATCATGCATCCATCATAGACTCATTGTCTCTTCTCTGCTACAAGACTTCACATAGATCTGATGTTCTGTCTCTTAGCATGCCTCCTCAGACTTGCGACAAGACTTCCCCAAACTCAACCCAAAAGAAGGTCGCCCCAACTCTGTCCATAGAATCACCTTAAGATAGGACAAGTCCTCCCATGTGGAGAAACCTAGTTCCTTGAGGGAGCTTTCCCCTCTTCGTCTAAGTGTGCGTCAAAATCACATAGTTGATCTTTCTCTCCTTGTTCTTCAAATCTTCCTTTCTTGGTTGTGCACCTTTATTCTCTTATAGGGACTCCAAAGGTCACCATCATGAGTTCCTTTGATCTCTTATAGGGACTCCAAAGGTCATCATCATTAGTTGTTGCATCCCTTAGGGATGGCACACCCCTTCGTGAATCCATGTTTCCAAATGAATCATCACACCCATTCGTAGATCTATTTTCCTAAATGAATCGCCATTCCCCTTCGTGAACTCGGTCTCCCAAATGAATCCATGCTATTTTCAACCATTGTTCCCCTTGGGACCGACATGTCTCGGCCTTGGTGCAATCCTCATGTCGGCACACCCCAATTTATTAGTGGCTTCATACTTGGGAAAATCCATTGGCATGTTCACATGTCCAAGGATCCCACTTGCCCAACTAGCATAATAGTTGGGTGCCAGAGCAACCCCAAGTTCCATATCCCTGAGGACTTGGGAGAGGTTCTTCATGCCCTTCTATCCAAAGACCGTACATTCTCCCACAACTCAATTTTTTTTCCTCCCCGACAACATCAACAAAATCTGCAATCTCCAAGTCTCTGCCCGAACTCATGCCCCCCATCACAACTAAGTCTATTGGAAGCCCCATGTTTTGTGCCAACTGGAAACCCCAAATTTTCCACAAACCAACCAAACTATACTACACTCAACTTCACACGATTTGCTACCTGAGTAAATAAAACCACTTCACCCAACTCCAAGGATGAAAGTCACCCAAATCTGGTGCACTATCTCACTACGATGTTGCTTCATCATTTCTATTTGGTTCTATTGTTGTTGTCATTGTCTTCTACAACTAACCTTTTCCCACTTCAGTTCAAAATTTCATCCAAGTGTTGAATTCCTCTAACTTACTTTTCAGTCGATAATTCAACTCAATTCCATACCTCTGCACACTGTCGACCTACATGTCTCGAACTGGTTGGGTAGCTAATCCAATCGTCATGCCCAATCTATGAGAATTCACATCCTCATACCTAAACTTAGTCTTTTATTTATGCAACTTCCATCACTCTGTCCAACCTCAAATATTAAGGCAAGTGTCCACCCTTGCCTCACTACTATTGCCATTGTTTGATTTTCTTCAAGGAGGTCCTCCACAATGTCTAAGTGTTGTGATTTGAACCTACTAGTGCATCCATACTATGAATTCCTTCCGCGGTTCAGTTCATCCACACAACAATATCAGACCAAGCAAAGGTCACCCCTTACCGTTCTTCACTATGAAGTCACCCCAAAACATATTCATATGGGGCAACTTGAATCCATTATCCACGTCATGACAAAGTTAGCTAATCTATTGCACATAGTCCACATCTCATCCAAGTCTACGAAGAGTCAAGGGAAATATGCACATTTTCCTATCCAACCAACTCTTCCCTTGTGACTAAAACTGCAATCAATTCCACAAGTCTGGCTTCCTTGGCCAAATTCTCCCCATCTTCATCTTCATCTTCATATATGAAACCTCCCATTTACACTAAGAAATTCACATATAGACTTCCTTTTCCCCACTACTTTATCACTTTTCCATGTTGTTGCATCTACCTCTCTATGCCTTGGAATGGATAGGCTTCACCCTCAACCATGCTACCCCAAAGAAAGAGAAAATAACATTTCCAAGTATTCTCACCATCGTGCAATCTCCATGTTCACACAATCCTACAAAAGAAGGCAAGTCCTAAAATCACCTCTTTTCGTCAAGTCACCTCTTTGAAACTCAACATCCACGATGAGTGTGGCCAACACACTGTCACTCCTCAATCATCCCAACTAACTGTCCAAAGTGCTCCAAGTAGAATGAGTCACCTCAAAGAACTCCCATGCCTTAGACATGTTTGAACCAATACTTTTCCAACCTCAACTAACAAACCTCTTAGATCTTTGATCCATCACTAAATCATCCGCAAGTCACTAAGGTTCTCTCTACCTCATCCAATGTCCCATACCAAAGGTGAGAAAACACCACCTAAGTCACTTTGTATGTGTTCTTCGCATTCAGGTTAACTACCAACAATTCTTGGTCAACTTATTTGTTGATTCCATCCATATTCTAGAACAAAACTACCTTGTAGCTATTGTAAGAATCCAAACTTTGACACTGTTGTCGCAACTATCAATTCATCAAAATCGACACCTACATACTTCGCTACCTACTTCACCACAACGACCTGTCCAATGTGCCTTTTCAAAGAGTTAGGTAGCTTCCTCAAGCCACCTTCACTAATGCATCCATATCTTCCTAATTCCACCACATGATTTGTCCAAGCAGGTCTCCCCAATATCTCTATACATTCACCCAATCAAGGCATATCAAATTGCTACATGAATTCTTTGAATGTGCACCACTTGATTCATCCTCAAGTCTATCATTTTTCACCATATAAACGTAATACATTTGAACCACCAAGTCATATGAATTCACTTCAAAGAACTCACTGCAACAATTAGGAAATGCAAGAACTCAAAATCAACCATACATTCCCAAACTAAATTCTTGGCTACACCCATGGTTCAAGTCTATTGTCCTCGACCTTCACTTTCCTAAGCCATCAACTCTCTGCATGAACTCCCCTCAATCAGCTTTTGCATCTCCAAAAACCTACAATACCTTCACTATGATACAAGGATGAGTCCATCCATCCACTTTAGAAATATTTCTAAGTCCCAAAATTCGCATCCAACCAACGAAACACATCTCCCATGTCTTTCCATATCTGCACCTTGACTACGTCCACTTCTGAATGAAAGCACCATGCATACACCACCTGATTATTAAGTGATACTACTACTAACTAATTGTTGTAACTCCATGAGGAGCTACCTCATCTAAAGGTTGCAGTCAAACCACTCGTCCAACAACCCATCTCAACTCAATTTCCATTTTGATGATGCATGACATGGAGACATCATGATGGAAATATTCCCAACCAACTTACTATTGCAAATCTCCTCTAGGTCGCCTCAAGTCATTCTCCTAAGTGCTTCAACTTGATGCCACCCATAAATTCTCCCATTCACAATGAATTTTATGATCATCCTCTACACTCACTTCTATGATCACTTTTGTCATGATATCTGCGATAATTCATGCGACAAATCCTATGTTCATTTTCCTTTCCCAAATGCTTAGTTCACCCAACTAACTCTATGCTTGGTCTCTTCAAGGTGTGCACAATAGGTTTGGCACTGACTTTTGTCCCAAACCAACTAAGTCTGTGACAAAAATTTCTCTTCGATCAACTTTGTGACAAGTTGTAATGTCCCCAAGGCTGAGCCCTATTGTAAATCATGTCTATGAAGTATAAAACTTGTTTATGAACTGTAATTCAAGTTTATAAGGCTGGTGAGCCAAGTTATATAAGCTAGTGGGCTTATGTATTATTAGGCCAGGGAGCCTAAGTGTTGAAGGCCAGGAGCCTGATTTTTGAACATGTAATTATGCACAGTATTAATCAAAACATCTTTGTGTGTGGACCGACCACGATGAATGAGTGATGGGGGACTAGGCTTCCACAAAACCTGGGTAAGGGATTGGGGGCTGGAAGGTTGGAAAGAGAGGCTAAGTGTGGAGCCTAGGGGCTTAAGTCCTTGGGAATAATATTTTAATATTATCCCAAAAGCCATGTGAAATCTATATTTTGTCCTAAGTTCTTGGGGAGGGATGCATGCAGCTTCATGGGCGACATGTGTCGACCCAGGTGCATGTGATTTAACCCAGGAAATGAGCTGTGTTGGGGGTTCTCTTTCCATTCCGTTGACTGTTGCATAGGAGTTGGGTGGGCATTCCTCCAACCATCACTTGAATCCGAGGTTTGACCTTCCAATTCCTCCATCCTCCATATATACGCATTTGTCTTCTGTGATTGAACCTCTGCACACCTTATGCATCTATGAAACCAGAGAGAGCCACACTATGCTTTAGTGCTGATCGTTTATGTTTCGGGTGTCCATACCCATTTTCCCAATTGACTGTTGTGGCCATGCAGTGCTGAACTGCGTGTGGCTTGTTTTCCAGTGTGAGGGAGGTGATTGTTGTTGAAGAGGCAGGTTACCTAGTCTGTGAGCGACTCTCTCCAGGCGATGGAGTGCATGGAGGAAGTGATAACTCTTGGAAGGAGTCTTGTAGTTTCCATAGAGCTCGGAGACTTCCGGTTCGGTCTGCTGCTGAAGCCTAAAGGAGGGGAGGTTCGCAGCCGACGAATTGTCTTAGTGAAAGTGAAGGTGTATACTCCTGGGGTGGGACACACATGTGGGGAATGAGAGTCTATGGGCAGTGGGTATAAGTGGCTCCAGGGAGAGAATCCTTCGCCTATGACTGTGTGTCTTCCTGTATTCCCTGCCTAGCCTAGGAATCCCTACCCGGTGGAGCTTAGTCCCGGCTCGGGGGTGACCTACTGCTGAGAGTGATGAGTAGCACGGTCTAAGGCTAGGAGGTTCGTGGGAGGTTTACACGTAGTTGGTGAATTACATCCAGTCTAAAAGATAAGTATATACATGCATATAATTTCAATTAAATATGCATGTTTGTGATTCTAGCAATGTTTACATGTATTTTGTTGTATTCGTGAATTATTGTTAATGCCGTGGATTATGTATGCTAATGGTATTAATGTGCTTATGCTTTGTTTAACTGTAACTAAGAAATTGTGTTTCATAAGAATGCATAATATGTTACAATAGTGTTTTTCCGCGTAGTAATGTTGGCCCGACCATGGGGTTGATTGTTGGGAATGTTACAGTATGGTATCAGAGCCTAGTTTCAACGCTGAGCCTGGATGGGCCGGATAAGTGGTCTTTGGACCAAGGTTTTGAGAAGAAATTGTATCTGGAGGACTAATTTCAAACCTCATAATGTTTCTGAGTGTCAACGGACTACTTGACCGTGTTACAAAGCTCAGGAGGTTTAGCAGTATTATAAAACTGCAATCGGTTTGGTATATGGCCATAGGGGGAGAGAGAACTCCACA
>SNQJ01S0020439.1:0-18363 GCA_010110895.2 Picea sitchensis
TCAGGATCTCCACTCCTATAGATGGCTAATAAATCAGGCAATGATGGACATTTTTCAGTCACATGGTCTTCTGTACAGGAGCAAAAACTAAAATGCTATCTAATGGGCACTCCCTTGAGGAATGCTTCCTCCTGCATTGATGCGGGAGCATCTCTCCACGTCAGTTAGCCAGCCAACCAGCCACGCCAGCGAATTAAAATCCCATGCTAAGAGAGAGGCACAACCTCATTTAAATATGAATTCAATGTAACTTTAATGTTTAAGTTGTTGAGCTGGGAAACCGTGCCTTTGTGCAGGCTGTAGATAAGATCGGCCTTAAATGTTTGTATGGCTGAGATCTAGATCTGATTCTGGACTAGACAACCCATTCAATGTAATTAAATAGGGTAGGTAGGTTGGAGGGAAGTGCTCGAAGAGCCCCCTCAGGTAAAAGAGATGGGTAGTATCTCATTTTGTAGTTAGAGGAGTTGAGTTGTAGAGAGCAAGAGAGAGATCGAGAACGCCTTGTAATTACAGGGATTTTCCATTTTAATACAAAGAGCAATTTTTCCTGCATTATTCTGTGTTGAATGAATGTATGTGAGTGTTCCATTGTATGCTATAGATGTATGTTATGTTTATTCATTTGCAGGTTGTTTTTTATTTTAGGCTTGAGAGGTCTTTGAGGCTTCACACCAGGAGGGTGTGACAGAACGCTGCGGGTTCTGAGAGCCTTGCGCAAAGGATGCACTTCTGAACTCTGCGGAGTCAGACAAAGACGTGTTGCGGCACAGAAGCTGAAATCATCAACTCAGGGAAGACCTCAAGGTTGTTGAACACCTTGGAGGAAAGACTGTGCGGGAGAAGACACAGTTGCAGACAAAATCTCTGAGGAGTTTTGTAGAGCTCTTCCAAGTGGGAATTGAGCATATGCACAGAGGAAAGAACCCTGTTGTGAAGTTCTTAAGGAAGAAGAACCAAAATCACTGAGGATTCTGAGAGCTCTGCCAAGTGGGCATTGAGCAAGTGCATAGGTGCACGAGAGGATAGAACTGTTGGATGTTCTGGGAGAAGATACTCTGCCAGGAGGGCATTGAGTAGGTGAGCAGACAGAGGAGAAGAGAACTCTTTGAGTTCTAAAATTAAAGGAAGAATCCACTGAGGGATCTTCACAGGGTTGCTGAACACCCTGCATTCTCGGCAAGAGGTTGCTTGAGCCGAGGGATAGCCAGGAGGGCATACAAGTATTCTCAATCTGTGGGAGAAGGAAGTTGAAGATAAAATCCCTTAGGGGTCTAAGCGTTTGAGAAGCTCAGGAGAGACAGCGGGTGTATGTGTGAAGACTCTATAGGAGGTAGAGATCAAATCTTCAAATATTTGAAGAAAAGATCAGGAGGAACAACGTTTTTGCATGCGCAGTCGAGAACTCAAGCAAAGGAGTTCGCAGAGGAATAAGACAAAGGTCGAGGAATTTGAAAGATTGAAATTCTTCCAAGTTCCAGATGAAAGTGTGAAAAGCTCGGGAGGAGCACAGCCGCCGTCGAATCGGCTGAAGAAGAGGGATCTGGACTGTCATTTTTCACGTCTAGGAAGGCGCACATGAGAAGCGCATGGGAGAGGTGATCTGAGCCGTCAGATCTAGAGTAAGCACATAGGAAGAACGGATCTGGACCGTTGGATATTGATTCAGAGACCTGATAGTCGTCGGATCTGCAGAGAATTGCGAGGGGGTTAAGCCTTCGTGAACAGTAGAGGAGAAATCCCGACGAGAAGCGTAGCCATTGGGATAGCAGTCATTGGGAAATCGGGATTCTCAAAGTGGAGAGAATTGGGACATCAAAAGTCTCGAAATCCCAGAGAAATCGGAACCGTCCATCAAAGGAGGACGTGTGGCAACAATCGAAGCCATCGGGAAAAGTTATGAAAGGGAGGACTCCATTGGAGTTTCGGGAGTCGGCAAATCGGGAGTTCTGTGAGCAAGAGGTCGGGGAATCCATAGTGAAAACCCCGATACAATCAGAGTTATCCATCTGTGGGATAGGTGGCTATCATCGAGATTCATCGGCGTTTTGGCCATCGGGACTCACACAGGTAAGTGTTTTTGGTTTGGGCGTTTGGCGAAGTCTGAGGCTTAATCTGGACCGTCCATCCATTTGGGATGCGTGTCGAAGATCTGAAGAAAGTCAGGATCGACATATCGGGGATTCTGTTGACACGAAATCTTTGCATTTTGAAATCGCGAACCTCGAAACCCCGAAAGAAGGGGAGAGCCATTGTGGGAGCCAGCTGTCAGCACATCAGAGAAGAGAAAAGTGCCATCGTGAGGGGCCAGCTGTCAGCATAATGGAGAGTCGGGATTCGAGGAATCGGGAATCCTGTGAACCAATGCATTTTGGCATTTGAAACCCCGTAGCCTCGACGAGGGATAAGACTATGGTCACAGGGATAATGGTCATATGGGCCAAAGCCTATAGTCAGGAGGGCTAATGCGTAAAGAGTGCGTCGGGATTCGAAGGATCGCGAATCCTGAGGCAATTGTATTTCGACATTGGAATGCTAAAAAAAACCCCCCGATGAGGAGGTATGGTTGCGGTCATATAGGGGGATGGTCATGTGGGCCACGAGATTAGCCTGGAGGGCTAACAGAAAAATAGCTCAGCGGGAATGTGAAACCAAAAACCCCGATAGGAGGATATAAGGCTGCGGTCTTATGGAGAATGGTCATATGGACCAGAGGGCATATCCAGGAGGGGCTAAGGCCAAGCTGAGAGCTCATCAGTGATCAGGGATTCGAGAGGACAATGACTCTTGACATCAAGAAGGACAAAACCCCGAACCCCGAAACTGAGTCGGGGACAACCACGGTTAGGTGCAGAAGACTGTGCGGGTGAATGAGAAGGACCTATGGATTGGGTTTTGAGCAGAGATTCCAGTAGGGAATTAGAAGAGCTAATTCAGCTCATGAATGAGTGAATGAGATCAATCCTATGAGTAGGAGAGTGCGACGAGGTGGTGGTCGTGTGTGGTCGCGTCTTCTTACTGCATCAAGCACGACGAGGTGGTGGTCGTGTGTGGTCGCGTCTTCTTACTGCACCAAGTGGTATCAGAGCTTGAATCTTGCTTGTATATTTTAGGAAGGAAGAGGCAGGAAGAGGTGAAGAGCACTCTGATACATGTCAAGTGCTATCAGAGCTTGAATATTGCTTGTATATTTCAGGCAGGAAGAGGCAGGAAGAGGTAAAGAGCACTCTGATACACGTCAAGTGGTATCAGAGCTTGAATCTTGCTTGTATATTTCAGGCAGGAAGAGGCAGGAAGAGGTAAAGAGCACTTTGATACACGTCAAGTGGTATCAGAGCGGGAACTCCACTTGTATATTTCAGGTGAAGCAGAAAGACAACAGAAGACAGAGCGCTAGAGACTCTATGGCGATTGTTTGCAGGTAGGTAGAAATCAATAAGAAAGTCAGCGAGACTGGAGGATGAGGCTGGTAGAACTCTTAGTGCAGAGTGATAGTAGCAGATTTTCCAGGAAGGGAAACAGAGACAGCAACATGGCTACTGAAGGCCGTAGGTATGCTGGGAGGAAAGAGCTATGGAGCCAAAAGGAAATAGATGAAGAGCTCACTGATATAAAAAGAGAAATGGCGAATCTCGAGTTGAAGATGCGGCAGGATAAGAAGCCGAGATGGATATATGAATGGCCCATGAAGAAACCGAAGGCGAAATGGCCAGTCAAGAAGTTGATGGTCATAAGACAACATAGGCTGTTAAAAATATGGTTGAGGTATGCTGAAAACCTCAATGGACTAGAAGAGGAAATGATTCAGGTATGTGAACCGGAGACTGGAAAATTTCTCAGTGAAGAGAATGAATTGGGATCAGCTGAGGATCTCAAGCACTGCCATGAGGGCAGCGAAGAAATTCTAGATTGCCAGGAGGGAAATGAGTTGAGGTTGATGTGGGATCTCAGAGACTGTCATGAGGACAGCCAAGGAATTTCACATTGCCAGCTGGGCAATGATATGAGGTCGCTGCGAGATCTCACAGACTGCCAGGAGGGCAGTGGAAGCATCTCAGATTGCCAGGTGGGCAGAGATGAGCAATCGAGACTGTCTGAAAGTCTCATGGACTCGGAGGTGAGTTCAATTTAGCAAGGAGTGCTGATGAAGATGGGATCAGTTGATCTCATTGTCTGCCAGGAGGGCAGCGGAAGGTTTCCAGTTTTCCAGGTGGGCAAGGAAACAAAGATGGAATTAGTTGATTCCATGGACTGCCAGGAGAGCAGCGGAAGCATCCCATATTTCCAGGTGGGCAGGGATGAGCAGGTGAGTTTGGATCAGCCCGAGGAGATGACAGAGCAGATGATACTGTCTGAGGGTCTCATAAATTTAGAGGTGAGTTTGGATCAGCATGTGCAGCTGACCAAGGAGGAAGATCAGGATAATATTCTGATGATTGGGGGAATTGGAGTATTCCTACCATTTGCCCAGGAGGAGGCAGGAGTCTGTGTTGCAGATGGTGTAGCAACAACAGCAGAACAGTCACAGCTGACGATGACTGTCAAGGAGGAATTGGAGCAGGTGTTTGAAACTGCCCAAGCATAAGCAAAAGAAGCAGAAGAGGATGATGAGCATTTTGAGGAATGGCTCATTATTTTCAACCAGGAAGCTGAAAAGACTGCAACAGGGGAGTTTGCAGCAGAAGAAGAAGAGGCATACAACATTTGTTTTGTTTATTTGTATGAACAATTCGAAGCCCTGGAGAAAAGGGTGAAGGTGCAGAGCGTGCACATCCAACAGGTGAAGTTGGAAACTGATGAAGGAGGCATGGGGGATCATGATGATCTGCTCATGTGCCAAAAAATTTTGCAGCTGAGGAGACTGCAAAAACAGAGCCAGCCACTGGAGCAGCTGGACGAAGTAATAGAAGAGATCAGAAGGTTGATGTTGGGGTCAGAAGAGACTGCCAACGAGGAAAGGCTGAGTAGAAGAGAAGCAACAACAGTAGCACAAAAGCAGTAGCAGCAACAAAATGGAGCAGATGGGAAGCTCCAGATATTTGTTTGGGATCCAGGAGGATTTCCAACAACTGAGAGGGGAAGCTCATGAGAAGGAGCTCATGATTTTGCAGCTGAGGAGTTTGATGCAGGAGCATCTCTCCACGTCATCCAGCCAGCCAGCCAACCACGCCAGCGAATTCAAATCGCACGCTAAGAGAGAGGCGCAACCTCATTTAAATCTGAACTCAATGTAACTTTAATGTTTAAGATGTTGAGCTGGGAAACCGTGCCTTTGTGCAGGCTGTAGATAAGATTGGCCTTAAATGTTTGTATGGCTGAGATCTAGACCCAATTCTAAACTAGACAACCCATTCAATGTAATTGAATAGGGTAGGTAGGTTGGAGGGAAGTGCTCGAGGAGCCCCCTCATGTAAAAGAGATGGGTAGTATCTCATTTTGTATTTAGAGGAGTTGAGTTGTAGAGAGCAAGAGAGAGCTCGAGAACGCCTTGTAATTACAAGCATTTGCCATTTTAATAAAAAGAACAGTTTTTCCTGCATTATTCTGTGTTGAATGAATGTCTGTGAGTGTTCCATTATATGTTGTAGATGTATGTTATGTTTATGCATTTGCAGGTTGTTTTTTATTTCAGGCTTGAGAGGTCTTTGAGGCTTCACACCAGGAGGGTGTGATAGAACGCTACGGGTTCTAAGAGCCTTGCGCAGAAGATGCACTTATGAACTCTGCGGAGTCAGACAAAGACGTGTTGCGGCAAAGAAGCTGAAATCATCAACTCAGGGAAGACCTCAAGGTTGCTGAACACCTTAGAGGCAAGACTATGCGGGAGAAGAAACAGTTGCAGACAGAATATCTGAGGAGTTCTGTAGAGCTCTGCCAAATGGGCATTGAGCATATGCACAGAGGAAAGAACCCTGTTGTGAAGTTCTTAAGGAAGAAGAACTAGAATCACTGAGGATTCTGAGAGCTCTGCCAGGTGGGCATTGAACAAGTGCATAGGTGCACAAGAGGACAGAACTGTTGGATGTTCTGGGAGAAGATACTCTGCCAGGAGGGCATTGAGTAGGTGAGCAGACAGAGGAGAAGAGAACTCTTTGAGTTCTGAAATTAAAGGAAGAATCCACTAAGGGATCTTCACAGGGTTGCTGAACACCCTGCAGACTCAACAAGAGGTTGCTTGAGCTGAGGGATAGCCAGGAGGGCATCCAAGTATTCCCCATCTGTNGTGTATGTGTGAAGACTCTATAGGAGGTAGAGATCAAATCTTCAAAGATTTGAAGAAAATCTCAGGAGGAACATCGTTTTTGCATGCGCAGTCAAGAACTCAAGGAAAGGAGTTCACAGAGGAAGAAGACAAAGGTCGAGGCCTTTGAAAGATTGAAATTCTTCCAAGTTCCAGAAGAAAGTGCGCAAAGCTCGGGAGGAGCACAACCACCATTGGATCGACTAAAGAAGAGGGATCTGGACCGTCGGTTTTCACATCCAGGAAGGCGCACAGGAGAAGTGCATGGGAGAGGTGATCTGAGCCATCAGATATGGAGTAAGCGCATAGGAAGAACGGATCTGGACCGTTGGATCTTGATTCGGAGACCTGACATTCGTCATATCTGCAGAGAATTGTGAGGGGGTTAAGACTTCGTGAACAACAGAGGATAAATCCCAACGAGAGGCATAGCCATTGGGATAGTAGTCATCGGGAAATCAGGATTCTCGTAGTGGAGAGAATCGGGACATCAAAAGTCTCAAAATCCCAGAGAAATCATAACCGTCCATATGAGGAGGACGCGTGGAAACAATCGGAGCCATCGGGAAAAGTCCCGAAAGGGAGGACTCCATTGGAGTTTTGGGAGTCGGAAAATCGGGAGTTCTGTGAGCAAGAGGTCGAGGAATCCATAGTGAAAACCCCGATACAATCAGAGCTGTCCATCTGTGGGATAGGTGTCAATCATCAAGAGTCATCGACATTTTGGCCATCGGGACTCACATAGGTAAGTGTTTTTGGTTTGGGCGTTTGGTGAAGTTTGAGGCTTAATCTAGACCATCCATCCATTTGGGACGCGTGTCGAAGATCCGAAGAAAGTTGGGATCGACATATCGATGATTCTGGGGACACAAAATCTTTTCATTTCGAAATCACAAACCCCGAAACCACGAAAGAAGGGGAGAGCCATTGTGGGAGCCAGCTGTCAGCACATCAGAGAAGAGAAAAGTGCCATTGTGAGGGGCCAGCTATCAGCATAACGGAGAGTCGGGATTCGAGGAATCGAGAATCCCGTGAACCAGTGCATTTTGGCATTTGAAACCCTGTATCCCCGACGAGTGATAAGACTATGGTCACAGGGATAATGGTCATATGGGCCAAAGCCTATAGTCAGGAGGGCTAACACGTAAAGAGCGCATCGGGATTCGAAGGATCGCAAATCCTTAGGCGATTGTATTTCGATATTGGAATGCTCAAAAAACCCCAATGAGGAGGTATGGCTGCGGTCATATAGGGGGATGGTCATGTGGGCCATGAGCTTAGCCTGGAGGGCTAACGGAAAAAGAGCTCAGCGGGAATGTGAAACCAAAAACCCCGATAGGAGGATATAAGGCTGCGGTCTTATGGAGAATGGTCATATGGACCAGAGGGCATAGCCAGGAGGGGCTAAGGCCGGGCTGAGAGATCATCGGTGATCGGGGATTCGAGAGGATAGTGACTCTCGACATCAAGAAGGACAAAACCCCGAACCCCGAAACTGAGTCGGGGACAACCACGGTTAGGTGCAAAAGACTGTGCGGGTGAATGAGAAGGACTTGTGGATCAGGTTTTGAGCAGAGATTCCAGCAGGGAATCAGAAGAGCTAATTCAGCTCATGAATGAGTGAATGAGATCGATCCTGTGAGCAGGAGAGTGCGACAAGGTGGTGGTCGTGTGTGGTTGCGTCTTCTTACTGCATCAAGCGCGACGAGGTGGTGGTTGTGTGTGGTCGCATCTTCTTACTGCATCATGCATCTTGGGCAATGTATGCTCATTGCTTCATTTTCCTCCTGTTTCTTTTTTATTTTAAGGGTGTCTAACTGGGAACCTATTGTGCTTAGGATATCTATCTTAAAGTTTTCTAAAAGTTTCCCTATCTGTACTCTTGTGATGCCACTTGAACTAACTAGTTTTAAGATTCTATTGTAAGGGTCCCGAACATTCTTCCCTACTTTGGCTCTACTCCTTGAGTGAATTTTACACATTTCACATATTTTAGCAAATAGTTTATGAGAGATGTCACCTGATTCCATCAGCTTAAGCATCTCTAAATATTCTNTCAGGATCTCCACTCCTATAGATGGCTAATAAATCAGGCAATGATGGACATTTTTCAGTCACATGGTCTTCTGTACAGGAGCAAAAACTAAAATGCTATCTAATGGGCACTCCCTTGAGGAATGCTTCCTCCTGCATTGATGCGGGAGCATCTCTCCACGTCAGTTAGCCAGCCAACCAGCCACGCCAGCGAATTAAAATCCCATGCTAAGAGAGAGGCACAACCTCATTTAAATATGAATTCAATGTAACTTTAATGTTTAAGTTGTTGAGCTGGGAAACCGTGCCTTTGTGCAGGCTGTAGATAAGATCGGCCTTAAATGTTTGTATGGCTGAGATCTAGATCTGATTCTGGACTAGACAACCCATTCAATGTAATTAAATAGGGTAGGTAGGTTGGAGGGAAGTGCTCGAAGAGCCCCCTCAGGTAAAAGAGATGGGTAGTATCTCATTTTGTAGTTAGAGGAGTTGAGTTGTAGAGAGCAAGAGAGAGATCGAGAACGCCTTGTAATTACAGGGATTTTCCATTTTAATACAAAGAGCAATTTTTCCTGCATTATTCTGTGTTGAATGAATGTATGTGAGTGTTCCATTGTATGCTATAGATGTATGTTATGTTTATTCATTTGCAGGTTGTTTTTTATTTTAGGCTTGAGAGGTCTTTGAGGCTTCACACCAGGAGGGTGTGACAGAACGCTGCGGGTTCTGAGAGCCTTGCGCAAAGGATGCACTTCTGAACTCTGCGGAGTCAGACAAAGACGTGTTGCGGCACAGAAGCTGAAATCATCAACTCAGGGAAGACCTCAAGGTTGTTGAACACCTTGGAGGAAAGACTGTGCGGGAGAAGACACAGTTGCAGACAAAATCTCTGAGGAGTTTTGTAGAGCTCTTCCAAGTGGGAATTGAGCATATGCACAGAGGAAAGAACCCTGTTGTGAAGTTCTTAAGGAAGAAGAACCAAAATCACTGAGGATTCTGAGAGCTCTGCCAAGTGGGCATTGAGCAAGTGCATAGGTGCACGAGAGGATAGAACTGTTGGATGTTCTGGGAGAAGATACTCTGCCAGGAGGGCATTGAGTAGGTGAGCAGACAGAGGAGAAGAGAACTCTTTGAGTTCTAAAATTAAAGGAAGAATCCACTGAGGGATCTTCACAGGGTTGCTGAACACCCTGCATTCTCGGCAAGAGGTTGCTTGAGCCGAGGGATAGCCAGGAGGGCATACAAGTATTCTCAATCTGTGGGAGAAGGAAGTTGAAGATAAAATCCCTTAGGGGTCTAAGCGTTTGAGAAGCTCAGGAGAGACAGCGGGTGTATGTGTGAAGACTCTATAGGAGGTAGAGATCAAATCTTCAAATATTTGAAGAAAAGATCAGGAGGAACAACGTTTTTGCATGCGCAGTCGAGAACTCAAGCAAAGGAGTTCGCAGAGGAATAAGACAAAGGTCGAGGAATTTGAAAGATTGAAATTCTTCCAAGTTCCAGATGAAAGTGTGAAAAGCTCGGGAGGAGCACAGCCGCCGTCGAATCGGCTGAAGAAGAGGGATCTGGACTGTCATTTTTCACGTCTAGGAAGGCGCACATGAGAAGCGCATGGGAGAGGTGATCTGAGCCGTCAGATCTAGAGTAAGCACATAGGAAGAACGGATCTGGACCGTTGGATATTGATTCAGAGACCTGATAGTCGTCGGATCTGCAGAGAATTGCGAGGGGGTTAAGCCTTCGTGAACAGTAGAGGAGAAATCCCGACGAGAAGCGTAGCCATTGGGATAGCAGTCATTGGGAAATCGGGATTCTCAAAGTGGAGAGAATTGGGACATCAAAAGTCTCGAAATCCCAGAGAAATCGGAACCGTCCATCAAAGGAGGACGTGTGGCAACAATCGAAGCCATCGGGAAAAGTTATGAAAGGGAGGACTCCATTGGAGTTTCGGGAGTCGGCAAATCGGGAGTTCTGTGAGCAAGAGGTCGGGGAATCCATAGTGAAAACCCCGATACAATCAGAGTTATCCATCTGTGGGATAGGTGGCTATCATCGAGATTCATCGGCGTTTTGGCCATCGGGACTCACACAGGTAAGTGTTTTTGGTTTGGGCGTTTGGCGAAGTCTGAGGCTTAATCTGGACCGTCCATCCATTTGGGATGCGTGTCGAAGATCTGAAGAAAGTCAGGATCGACATATCGGGGATTCTGTTGACACGAAATCTTTGCATTTTGAAATCGCGAACCTCGAAACCCCGAAAGAAGGGGAGAGCCATTGTGGGAGCCAGCTGTCAGCACATCAGAGAAGAGAAAAGTGCCATCGTGAGGGGCCAGCTGTCAGCATAATGGAGAGTCGGGATTCGAGGAATCGGGAATCCTGTGAACCAATGCATTTTGGCATTTGAAACCCCGTAGCCTCGACGAGGGATAAGACTATGGTCACAGGGATAATGGTCATATGGGCCAAAGCCTATAGTCAGGAGGGCTAATGCGTAAAGAGTGCGTCGGGATTCGAAGGATCGCGAATCCTGAGGCAATTGTATTTCGACATTGGAATGCTAAAAAAAACCCCCCGATGAGGAGGTATGGTTGCGGTCATATAGGGGGATGGTCATGTGGGCCACGAGATTAGCCTGGAGGGCTAACAGAAAAATAGCTCAGCGGGAATGTGAAACCAAAAACCCCGATAGGAGGATATAAGGCTGCGGTCTTATGGAGAATGGTCATATGGACCAGAGGGCATATCCAGGAGGGGCTAAGGCCAAGCTGAGAGCTCATCAGTGATCAGGGATTCGAGAGGACAATGACTCTTGACATCAAGAAGGACAAAACCCCGAACCCCGAAACTGAGTCGGGGACAACCACGGTTAGGTGCAGAAGACTGTGCGGGTGAATGAGAAGGACCTATGGATTGGGTTTTGAGCAGAGATTCCAGTAGGGAATTAGAAGAGCTAATTCAGCTCATGAATGAGTGAATGAGATCAATCCTATGAGTAGGAGAGTGCGACGAGGTGGTGGTCGTGTGTGGTCGCGTCTTCTTACTGCATCAAGCACGACGAGGTGGTGGTCGTGTGTGGTCGCGTCTTCTTACTGCACCAAGTGGTATCAGAGCTTGAATCTTGCTTGTATATTTTAGGAAGGAAGAGGCAGGAAGAGGTGAAGAGCACTCTGATACATGTCAAGTGCTATCAGAGCTTGAATATTGCTTGTATATTTCAGGCAGGAAGAGGCAGGAAGAGGTAAAGAGCACTCTGATACACGTCAAGTGGTATCAGAGCTTGAATCTTGCTTGTATATTTCAGGCAGGAAGAGGCAGGAAGAGGTAAAGAGCACTTTGATACACGTCAAGTGGTATCAGAGCGGGAACTCCACTTGTATATTTCAGGTGAAGCAGAAAGACAACAGAAGACAGAGCGCTAGAGACTCTATGGCGATTGTTTGCAGGTAGGTAGAAATCAATAAGAAAGTCAGCGAGACTGGAGGATGAGGCTGGTAGAACTCTTAGTGCAGAGTGATAGTAGCAGATTTTCCAGGAAGGGAAACAGAGACAGCAACATGGCTACTGAAGGCCGTAGGTATGCTGGGAGGAAAGAGCTATGGAGCCAAAAGGAAATAGATGAAGAGCTCACTGATATAAAAAGAGAAATGGCGAATCTCGAGTTGAAGATGCGGCAGGATAAGAAGCCGAGATGGATATATGAATGGCCCATGAAGAAACCGAAGGCGAAATGGCCAGTCAAGAAGTTGATGGTCATAAGACAACATAGGATATTAAAAAGATGGTTGAGGTATGCTGAAAACCTCAATGGACTAGAAGAGGAAATGATTCAGGTATGTGAACCGGAGACTTGAAAATTTCTCAGTGAAGAGAATGAATTGGGATCAGCTGAGGATCTCAAGCACTGCCATGAGGGCAACGAAGAAATTCTAGATTTCCAGGAGGGAAATGAGTTGAGGTTGATGTGGGATCTCAGAGACTGTCATGAGGACAGCCAAGGAATTTCACATTGCCAGCTGGGTAATGATATGAGGTCGCTGCGGGATCTCACAGACTGCCAGGAGGGCAGTGGAAGCATCTCGGATTGCCAGGTGGGCAGAGATGAGCAATCGAGACTGTCTGAAAGTCTCATGGACTCAGAGGTGAGTTCAATTTAGCAAGGAGTGCTGATGAAGATGGGATCGGTTGATCTCATTGTCTGCCAAGAGGGCAGCGGAAGGTTTCCAGTTTTCCAGGTGGGCAAGGAAACAGAGATGGAGTTAGTTGATTCCATGGACTGCCAGGAGAGCAGTGGAAGCATCCCATATTTCCAGGTGGGCAGGGATGAGCAGGTGAGTTTGGATCAACCCGAGGAGCTGACAGAGCAGATGATACTGTCTGAGGGTCTCATAAATTTAGAGGTGAGTTTGGATCAGCATGTGCAGCTGACCAAGGAGGAAGATCAGGATAATATTCTGATGATTGGGGGAATTGGAGTATTCCTACCATTTTCCCAGGAGGAGACAGGAGTCTGTGTTGCAGATGGTGCAGCAACAGCAGCAGAACAGTCACAGCTGACGATGACTGTCAAGGAGGAATTGGAGCAGGTGTTTGAAACTACCCAAGCATAAGCAAAATAAGCAGAAGAGGATGATGAGCATTTTGAGGAATGGCTCAGTATTTTCAGCCAGGAAGCTAAAAAGACTGCAACAGGGGAGTTTGCAGCAGAAGAAGAAGAGGCAGACAACATTTGTTTTGTTGATCTGTATGAACAATTCGAAGCCCTGGAGAAAAGGGTGAAGGTGCAGAGCGTGCACATCCAACAGGTGAAGTTGGAAACTGATGAAGGAGGCATGGGGGATCATGATGATCTGCTCATGTGCCAAAAACTTTTGCAGCTGAGGAGACTGCAAAAACAGAGCCAGCCACTAGAGCAGCTAGACGAAGTAATAGAAGAGATCAGAAGGTTGATGTTGGGGTCAGAAGAGACTGCCAACGAGGAAAGGCTGAGTAGAAGAGAAGAAACAACAGTAGCACAAAAGAAGTAGCAGCAACAAAATGGAGCAGATGGGAAGCTCCAGATATTTGTTTGGGATCCAGGAGGATTTCCAACAGCTGAGAGGGGAAGCTCATGAGAAGGAGCTCATGATTTTGCAGCTGAGGAGTTTGATGCAGGAGCATCTCTCCACGTCATCCAGCCAACCAGCCAACCACGCTAGCGAATTCAAATCGCACACTAAGAGAGAGGCGCAACCTCATTTAAATCTGAACTCAATGTAACTTTAATGTTTAAGTTGTTGAGCTAGGAAACCGTGCCTTTGTGCAGGCTGTAGATAAGATTGGCCTTAAATGTTTGTATGGCTGAGATCTAGATCAAATTCTGAACTAGACAACCCATTCAATGTAATTGAATAGGGTAGGTAGGTTGGAGGGAAGTGCTCGAGGAGCCCCCTCAGGTAAAAGAGATGGGTAGTATCTCATTTTGTAGTTAGAGGAGTTGAGTTGTAGAGAGCAAGAGAGAGCTCGAGAACGCCTTGTAATTACAAGCATTTGCCATTTTAATAAAAAGAACAGTTTTTCCTGCATTATTCTGTGTTGAATGAATGTCTGTGAGTGTTCCATTGTATGTTGTAGATGTATGTTATGTTTATGCATTTGCAGGTTGTTTTTTATTTCAGGCTTGAGAGGTCTTTGAGGCTTCACACCAGGAGGGTGTGACAGAACGCTAAGGGTTCTAAGAGCCTTGTGCAGAAGATGCACTTATGAACTCTGCGGAGTCAGACAAAGACGTGTTGCAGAAAAGAAGCTGAAATCATCAACTCAGGGAAGACCTCAAGGTTGCTGAACACCTTAGAGGCAAGACTATGCGGGAGAAGAAACAGTTGCAGACAGAATATCTGAGGAGTTCTGTAGAGCTCTGCCAAATGGACATTGATCATATGCACAGAGGAAAGAACCATGTTGTGAAGTTCTTAAGGAAGAAGAACTAGAATCACTGAGGATTCTGAGAGCTCTTCCAGGTGGGCATTGAACAAGTGCATAGGTGCACGAGAGGACAGAACTGTTGGATGTTCTGGGAGAAGATACTCTGCCAGGAGGGCATTGAGTAGGTGAGCAGACAGAGGATAAGAGAACTCTTTGAGTTCTGAAATTAAAGGAAGAATCCACTGAGGGATCTTCACAGGGTTGCTGAACACCCTGCAGACTCAGCAAGAGGTTGCTTGAGCTGAGGGATAGCCAGGAGGGCATCCAAGTATTCTCCATCTGTGGGAGAAGGAAGTTGAAGATAAGATCCCTTAGGGGTCTGAGCGTTTGAGAAGATCAGGAGAGACAACGGGTGTATGTGTGAAGACTCTACAGAAGGTAGAGATCAAATCTTCAAAGATTTGAAGAAAATCTCAGGAGGAACATCGTTTTTGCACGCGCAGTCAAGAACTCAAGCAAAGGAGTTCACAGAGGAAGAAGACAAAGGTCGAGGCCTTTGAAAGATTGAAATTCTTCCAAGTTCCAGAAGAAAGTGCGCAAATCTCGGGAGGAGCACAACCACCATCGGATCGGCTAAAGAAGAGGGATCTGGACCGTCGATTTTCACATCCAGGAAAGCGCACAGGAGAAGTGCACGGGAGAGGTGATCTGAGCCATCAGATATGGAGTAAGCGCATGGGAAGAATGGATCTGGACCGTTGGATCTTGATTCGGAGACCTGACAGTCGTCATATCTGCAGAGAATTGTGAGGGGGTTAAGCCTTCGTGAACAACAGAGGATAAATCCCGACGAGAGGCATAGCCATTGGGATAGCAGTCATCGGGAAATCAAGATTCTCGTAGTGGAGAGAATCGGGACATCAAAAGTCTCGAAATCCCAAAGAAATCATAACCGTCCATATGAGGAGGACGCGTGGAAACAATCGGAGCCATCGGGAAAAGTCCCGAAAGGGAGGACTCCATTGGAGTTTTGGGAGTCGGAAAATCGGGAGTTCTGTGAGCAAGAGGTCGAGGAATCCATAGTGAAAACCCCGATACAATCAGAGCTGTCCATCTGTGGGATAGGTGGAAATCATCAAGAGTCATCGACATTTTGGCCATTAGGACTCACACAGGTAAGTGTTTTTGGTTTGGGCGTTTGGTGAAGTTTGAGGCTTAATCTAGACCATCCATCCATTTGGGACGCGTGTCGAAGATCCGAAGAAAGTCGGGATCGACATATCGATGATTCTGGGGACACAAAATCTTTTCATTTCGAAATCACAAACCTCGAAACCACGAAAGAAGGGGAGAGCCATTGTGGGAGCCAGCTGTCAGCACATCAGAGAAGAGAAAAGTGCCATTGTGAGGGGCCAGCTGTCAGCATAACGGAGAGTCGGGATTCGAGGAATCGAGAATCCCGTGAACTAGTGCATTTTGGCATTTGAAACCCTGTAGCCCCGACGAGTGATAAGACTGTGGTCACAGGGATAACGGTCATATGGGCCAAAGCCTATAGTCAGGAGGGCTAACACGTAAAGAGCGCATCGGGATTCGAAGGATCGCAAATCCTTAGGCGATTGTATTTTGATATTGGAATGCTCAAAAAACCCCAATGAGGAGGTATGGCTGCGGTCATATAGGGGGATGGTCATGTGGGCCATGAGCTTAGCTTGGAGGGCTAACGTAAAAAGAGCTCAGCGGGAATGTGAAACCAAAAACCCCGATAGGAGGATATAAGGCTGCGGTCTTATGGAGAATGTTCATATGGACCAGAGGGAATAGCCAGGAGGGGCTAAGGCCAGGCTGAGAGCTCATCGGTGATCGGGGATTCGAGAGGATAGTGACTCTCGACATCAAGAAGGACAAAACCCCGAACCCCTAAACTGAGTCGAGGACAACCACGATTAGGTGGAAAAGACCGTGCGGGTGAATGAGGAGGACTTGTGGATCAGGTTTTGAGCAGAGATTCCAGCAGGGAATCAGAAGAGCTAATTCAGCTCATGAATGAGTGAATGAGATCGATCCTGTGAGCAGGAGAGTGCGACGAGGTGGTGGTCGTGTGTGGTCGCGTCTTCTTACTGCATCAAGCGCGACGAGGTGGTGGTTGTGTGTGGTCGCATCTTCTTACTGCATCATGCATCTTGGGCAATGTATGCTCATTGCTTCATTTTCCTCCTGTTTCTTTTTTATTTTAAGGGTGTCTAAATGGGAACCTATTGTGCTTAGGATATCTATCTTAAAGTTTTCTAAAAGTTTCCCTATCTGTAATCTTGTGATGCCACTTGAACTAACTAGTTTTAAGATTCTATTGTAAGGGTCCCGAACATTCTTCCCTACTTTGGCTCTACTCCTTGAGTGAATTTTACACATTTCACATATTTTAGAAAATAGTTTATGAGAGATGTCACCTGATTCCATCAGCTTAAGCATCTCTAAATATTCTTCTGAAATTCCCTTAAGGAAAAGAGCCCTAATTGCATCCTCTGGGAGGTCATGGTATTTTGACTTCTGGGAGATATAACCAAATCTTTCCATATAATCTTTGAGGGTCTCCTCTTCTAATTGTTGGATTTTAAAAATGTCATTACGAGACTCTTTGGTCTTGCAGTAGTCTTGGTAATTCTTGAGAAATATGTCTTTCATGGCTTCCCAAGACCTAATACTGGATTCTCCCAACCCCATGAACCATCTTCGTGCAGAGTCTTTGAGGGTGGCAGGAAAGAGTTTTAATTTCTGGGCATCTTGTATGTAGTTGTAGCTCCTACACAAGATGTCAAATTCAAATAGGAAGGTGTCTGGATATTCATTGTTTTTACTGTAAAAGGTAGGTAGTGCTGAGAGAGGAATATTCTTCATGTTGACATTCAGAGTGGTGTCTAAAATTGGAAACCCGAAGGTAGTTTTGGTTTGGTTTCTAGTTTCTTCTTCCTCTCCATGTCTTACATTGTTATGGTCCTCCTAATCATCCATATTGGCTTGATTTCTGAAAAGAGAGTACCTAGGTGGTTTTATTTTTGAAGAAAACAAGGTTTCCCTTTGATGGAAAGGTCTTCCTATGGATTGGATGTCTGGGACTCTACTCAATCCGGTTGAGACTATTGGTGCCAAATTTTCTGTGTCAATTTGAGAGATGATTACATTGACTAAACTACCAAACAAAAGATTCACCTGTTCAGGGTCTATGATGTCCTTAAAATTAGGGTCCCCTGGTGGTGGTGTAAAAGAAAAGGTTGTATTGTTTGGTTCTATGGAAGACTTGAGTGGTCTTGCCTCCTATCCTAATATGATTTATGCTTTAGTTTCTTGTTCTATAGTGCTCCATGTGTTAGTCCCTTCAGAGACTATTTTATCTCTTTGAGTTGAGCTAGCTCCTGTTTTTCGGTATCGTTTTGTGGATTTTATAAGTGGAACGTTCCTTCTCCCAAAGATATCAGAAGGAACCTTAGTTGAAAGGTCTGATTTTGATTTAATGTATCTACCTTGTGGGTCTCTAGGCCTATTCATGAAAGAAAGAAAAAACAAAAAGAAAAATCTACCATTTGATTCCTAGGTCTATTCATGAAAAATAAAAAGAAAAAGAAAAACTACCATTGGGTTTGGGGGAACCTGCTATAGTAGATGCGCAACTTCTTACCTCTCATCCTAAATTTTTCCCGCCACCAAACTAATGCTAAGGTCTAGAAATGGTTTTATTCCTAATTACTTCGTACCTTGAGACAACTCCCCGACAATGGCGCCAAAATGTTAGGTGATTTATATGTACTAAAAAGACACTAAACTACCCTCAATTAAATTGTCAACCCGGGGTAAGTAAACTTAGAGTTGTAGCAAAATATATGCCAACGGTAAAAGGCTGGTAGGAGTATAATCTAACTAATGAAAGAAGCTATCTAAGAATAATCTACTCAAGAAAACCTCTCTAATGAGCAAACCCTACTAAGCAACTTGAAGCTAGGTAACCTGTGTACTTTTGGGCCAAGGATCGATGGATAGTTCCTAAGAATGCAAGTAAAACCCTATGTAAAGAAAACTAGTTCAACAATAATCAATAAGCAAATGACAAAAGCAAATGATTTTAACTTTCCAACCTACATTCAATGAGAAACTACCCTATGAAAGAAAATAAATAAGAAAGTAAGCAAAAG
>SNQJ01S0020439.1:18413-61696 GCA_010110895.2 Picea sitchensis
TGATCACCCATATTGGCTTGGTTTCCAAAAAGAGAGTACCTAAGTGGTTTTATCTTTGAAGAAAACAAGGTTTTCCTTTGATGGAAAGGTCTTCCTATAGATTGGATGTCTGGGACTCTACTCGAGTCGGTTGAGACTATTGGTGCCAAAGTTTTTGTATCAATTTGAGAGATGATTACATTGGTTGAACCACCAAACAAAATATTCACCTTTTCAGGGTCTATGATGTCCTTAAAATTAGGGTCCCCTGGTGGTGGTGTAAAAGCAAAGGTTGTATTGTTTGGTTATGTGGAAGACTCGAGTGGTCTTGCCTCCTGTCCTAATATGATTGATGCTTCAGTTTCTTGTTCTATAACGCTCCATGTGTTAGTCCCTTCAGAGACTATTTTAGCTCTTTGAGTCAAGCTAGCTTATGTTTTTCGATATCGGTCTGTGGATTTTATAAGTGGAACGTTCCTTCCCCCAAAGAGATCGGAAGGAACCTTGGTTGAAAGGTCTGATTTTGATTTAATGTATCTACCTTGTGGGTCTCTAGGCCTATTCATGAAAGAAGGAAAAAACAAAAAGAAAAAGCTACCATTTGATTCCTAGGTCTATTCATGAAAAATAAAAAGAAAAAGAAAAACTACCATTGGTTTTGGGGGAACTTGCTATATCAAATGTACAGGTTCTTACCTCTCGTCTTAAAGTTCCCCCACCACCAAACTAATGCTAAGGTCTAGAAATGGTCTAATTCATAATTACTTCTTACCTTGAGACAACTCCCCGACAATGGCGCCAAAATGTTAGGTGATTTATATGTACTAAAAAGACACTAAACTACCCTCAATTAAATTGTCAACCTGGGGTAAGTAAACTTAGAGTTGTAGAAAAATATATGCCAGAGGTAAAAGGTTGGTAGGAGTATAATCTAACTAATGAAAGCAGTTATCTAAGGCTAATCTACTCAAGAAAACCTATCTAATGAGCAAACCCTACTAAGCAACATGAAGCTAGGTAACCTAAGTACTTTTGGGCCAAGGATTGATGGATGGTTCTAAGAAAAGCAAGTGAAAACCCTACTTTAAAGCAACTAATTCATGACAATAATAAAAAGCAACTACCTAAGCATATCAATAAGCAAATGACAAAAGAAAACTATCTTAACTTGCCAACCTACAGTCAATGAGAAACTACCCCATGAAAGAAAATAAATGAACAAGTATGCAAAGACACCTATCTAACCTATAAAGAAAATAGACAAGTAAGCAAAGACACCTAACTAACCTACTAAATAAAATAGACAAGTAAGCAAAGGCAACTAACTAACCTACGAAATCATAAGACAAGTAAGCAAAGACACCTCATTGAACAACTATCTAGCCTAAGAGGCAAGTGGACTAAATGCTTGATGCAAAACTATTTCTAATGCATGAAAGGAAATTCATTTTATTGAAAGCAAGAAGGAATACCAGCCAAATGCCTAATTTATGATAAACAAAACTGCTCTTAAATCTATTGAAGAAAAAGACTAACTACTCTACAACAACAATAAAATTATATTCTAACCTATGAAATTAAGAAACTRTATTTTCTAATCTACAAAAGCAAGAAACTATCTTTAATCTATGAAACACTCAAATATAATGTTGGTGGTTGTGTGAATGCCTTYGGTGGTGACGGATGATATCTTGATGGCACTTGACAACAAAAGACAATTCGAGTGGTATAAACTCAATATTAATCTCAATGGCAAAATGGAAGGTGTGTATTAAACGATCCAACGAGAATTTAGCCATGACAAGGATAATGTTAAATACCCTGCATATTCATGTATAAACCATTAACATCATAATGAGATCATCATTCTACTTCTAGGTTACATAATCAAAATTCATATCTAACTCAATCATTTAACTAAGAAATATAGTTGCAATTCAATTCTAGAAAAGGAAATTACCTAAATGAAACCATGCTATGTCTAGAATAATAATTCAAACTACAATTAAAACAATGCTTCAAAAACAAAGACTAAAACATGATATAGAAAGTAAATGAGCAATCTACATTAACCAACAACTAATTTAGATGAGATCTATATAAACTAAGATAAGCAAGCTATGATTAAAACTAGAACTTATTATACTCATCCATTGAAATCCCTGTCAAAGGAAACCCAAATAAAACTCTATTTTATTCTAAAAACTTTGTTTTCAACTTGATTATAAAACCATAAATCAAAGCATAATTTTAACATCTAAATGCACATGAGGTTAATATAGAGACTTGCAAGTTTGTTCCTAATCTACAAAACTAATTCATGCTAACATAACCCATCATACGAACCTACAAAAGATAAATAAAACAATTAAATCACAGCAAGTTAATTAACACAATAAAACATGCATGTACAGAAAATAAAAGAACAATTTAAATTATGAAATGCATAAACAACACATTGATCGTCACCAGACTGTTGGTGGGCCCCCCAGCGAGTCGTGACTACCTCCTACAAGCACACCACGAACTTCAATAGGTCGAATTCACCATGAAATCTTGAAAACACAGTTCTGGCAATGTAAAACTCAAAACAGAGCAAAATCGTTTTTCTGACAATTATAATTCTTATGCTACTTGGTTAACAATATGATGACCATCCTATCAGTATTTATAAGCTTACAACCCTAGTGGTCGACCACAGGAGGGTCAAACCACTTCTAATTTCGACAAAATACAATAAATGATGCTCTAACTGACAAAATGGAGAAAGCCCATAATCGTCTTCTTTGGACAACTGAAACTGAGTTGTCTAGAGCTTAGTAGCTGGAGGGGGCGATCATGAAGAAAACCCATGTGCCTGATTTGTCCATCACTGGCCGTCAATGCCATAACCGCCAACTCACCCTGTGTTTTTTGTGCAATACTGAGTGCCGAAATGAGTGTCAGATCAGGTACGGGAACGAGTACTGGAACGAGTGCCAGATCAAGTGTCGGAACTGGAAACATGGTGCATTTTGCCCTGTAACAGCAGAAAAACACAAATTAATTCTTGGAAATCATAGAACATGATGAATTAAACTTGATTTAATCATTAAACATGAATTACACGTACCTTATGGCAATCATACCATTTTATCATGAAATTCTTCAAAAAGATCCTTCAAAATATGAAAAATACATATATACATATGGCAAAAGTGTATAATAATCGTCATGAAAATGATCATATCTCGGGCCCAACAATGACTAAGTGTTGATATGTCTCAGACGTTTGGAAGTTAGGGTCGTAAAATGTTACCTCCCTGAGTTTGGGGGTCCAAAAGTCTGCAAAGATGGAGAAATGGCTAAGTGTTGAGATTTTTCAGGCAGACTTGTGGAAGGAGAATTATAACTCTATGTGGCTAAGAATTCGCGAGTCCATGAATCAACGAATAAAAAGGTGTTTCCATAGAAAATCCCTTGAATAAGTAAAGAACATTGGAGATGCAATTGGAAGAAAGTAAGATAAGTTAGATTAATCGAGAAAGAAAAACAAAATTGGATACCCCATCCCTTAGAAGCTTTAAGGGGTCGGGTATGTTACAATTATATCTCATGCTCCACTTCCCTCTTATGTGGTAACCCTTTAGGCTTTGGGAACACACCTCCATATGTGTGCAACAACTCATCCAACTATTGATTCTTCTCTTTAGTACATCCCTCCAGGGATACCTTTACTCTTACCGATTCATCACCCAAGTGATTCTCTCTTAAAAAAAACAATACATACTTCTTACTATAATTGATCAACTTGTTGGCTTGGTTGTCACTTACAAGAGAGATTTTGGATTTCCCTTTGTGCGCATTGATGATGTGAGACTTCCCATCCTTGATCACGCGGTATTGGTTTTCTCTTCCCATGGAGATCACATCCGTAATATACATGTAGGGGCTTCCAAATACTACACTGCACACATCAAAGGGTAATACATATAACTCCCCTTCATCAATTAAATATGAACTTATAGAAAATTTAATCTTGCATTGTTTTATGACCTTGAGCTCTGCATTCGTGTTTACCCATCCTAAGGGATATGGGATAGGATGATCATGAACTTCCAACCCAAGCTTGTTGACCAGATCGACTGCTATGAGATTGAATTGTGAATCATAATAGAATAGAGCATCCACCTTGGTCTTTTTGGCTTAGATGTTGATGTGGAATATTTTAGCCATCTGCTTCTTTTTCTTGTGATGAAGGCTACTCAGATTCACCTCCTTCTACATTGAGGTGCAAATAATCTTCTCATCCACATATGAGATACACTATACTAGGTTGCTTGAATATGTGGCTAGTGGTTTCTTCTTCTTGGATTTATTTTCATGGTTCTTTGGATTCAACTATAGATGTAGCTTCAAACACTTATCTTCTGTGTGATCATAAATATTACAATGGTTGTAGTGGTTGTTGGATCCTTGCATTGATGTGTAGTGTCTATCATTTTCTTGTCTTTTCCTTTCCACTTCTTCCCCTCCTTGGAAGTATCTTGGTGGTCTTTTTATTTAGAACTATTTAGCTGCCCTTTCGTATGACCTGTGTTCTCTAGGTATTTCACTTGTTCATAGGCCTCATCAACAGTCCTTGGATTGAAGAGCATCATTTTCTTTCATAAGATACCATGCAGACYGCCCATATACTTGAGGAGTATGTCTGGATTCTTGGGAGAGATATCCAACATGATTGCCATCTTCTTGAACTCGATGGTGTACTCTTGAACACTCTTCCCTTGCCTCTTCTTGAAGTGATGCCAAAGGATCCATTGGTCCTCTACATACCCAATATGGTAAAATTGGGACTTGATGAGGGTTTTAAAAACCTCCCACTTAGTTACTAGTGGACCATCCTCCAGTCTAGGAGTCTTTGTGTGGATTTCCCACTAGATTAGTGCATGGTCCTCTAKTTTTGGTCATGCAAATGAAGTTTTTTGTTCTTAATTTATATTAAGGGCACTAAAATCTCTAAATTGGGACCTACCACTAAAATGGGTCRTGAAGGCGAATTCCTCCAACTTTTCCACGTAGAAAGTACCAAGATAGATGACAAATTGTCATTCTGCATCAATTGTGGTAGACATATGGACAAACTAGCCATCTATTTATTCACTCTTTTCTAAGTTATGAACTTAGCTCTACATTCCTCACATTGAAACCCAAATTTAATTATCTATAACTACTTTCCTTACAACTTGTTGTAGTTTTTTATATACTACTCTTGATGAGGCCTTTAAGTATACCCTAGCTATGAAACATAGAAATAACATCAAATGCACCTCTCAACTCTCTAACAACATCAATGGATCTAGATACTCTCCCAACACCTCATCCTCTTCATCACATAGTGCCAATTTTTACACTATCTAACTCACCTGCACACATGACACAACACCCCATCCTCTTCGTTTGCCAAGTTTTACACTATCCAACTCACTTACACACATGACACTATTGATTGTAGTGCTTTGAAATCCCCTGAATAAAATAAGACCTTACTTACATCGGAACTCTTGGATAAACAATGGGTATGACCATAATCTGATCTTCTTTAAGCCTTTGATCCTGGGCTCCATTTTCCCATCACATCCCACCCCAATCCCACCAAATTTATTGGTTGAACAATTAAGACACTCCTACTCTAATAATTGAATGTTGTCAAATCACCTTTTCCATGACTCTCAAATGGACATTGTGGATTGCAATGTGGATCCTTCAGATTGCATTGATCTTATCTTGGGAAGCCCCTATTAGATTGCTTGCAAAGTGGTATCGCTTCCGCTAAGACAATCCTCCATCCCATCTGCCATCCAATATCTTAACTGGCACAACTTTCATCAACGAAGTGAATATTAACCAGTGCTTCAAATTATGTGTGGTGCAAACAAATTCCACATCACCCACACCTCTTTCCATGCTCACTAGTGGAGCATGATTTAAATCTAGTAGAGATCCTCTTGGTTGGGAAGGCATTGTGGATTCCATAGATGCAGATGTGGTTCCTTCTCTAGATCCCTCACTTTCTCACCACACTCTCCACATGTATCCACATATCTCGACAACAATAGAAAACGCTTTCTTGTACCAAAGCCTAATACAGAGGGAATCCAACATCAATCAAGCAATCCTAATGAAAAAATGATTTTCACAGAAATCTCAGCATTGACTTCCATTGAATCACGGGGAAACAATATCCTTTTAAGGTATTCTTATAAATGGTTCTCTAGATGTCATTTTAATTTTTCGGCCATACCTTGAACTGAGTTGATTACATATCTAATTTATTCCAAAGGCCAATCCACTATATATCCATTTTTAGTGCATTTCCCAGATTGAACACCCATATATCTATAGGCTACAAGTTTATATTTTGGATTTCTTCCTTCCAAAATTGAGATTTGGGTTTACGACAATCTTTATCTCAATTGCATATTATGTGCATCAAACAAACTTCGAGCAAAGTAAACAAAATTCAACAGTTGACTTTGCTCCATATCTATTGGATGGATGGAATATGCAATCAAGTTAAGTTCGGTTGTGTTTACAACCCTACTATCTACGTGAATTTTGACTTACCCAGATCATCCAACTCTTTCCTCTCTACTATGGCCACCACCTATCCTTAGGCAACTTTTCGTCATGTTCTTCGTAAGATTAGGGATTTACTTCAGACACCAGCCTATCACAACGATCCAATTTAACTATTGGTCAGCTTATATATATATTGCATGTATTTTTCTTTATATGCAGTTGTCATGGACCGAAAGAAGATATGACATTGTTGAGCATATGATACTTTTCAAGGGATTCATTATGTTAGGGTTACAACCTCTTTTGCATCATAGCATAATTGATTATCACATTCTTTGGACTGTGTCAAAGACCCTGATGTCTTCAACGTGGGTTTTTCTCACTATGAATATTCATTCTATTTTTTTATAGAATGAACAATGATCTCCTTCCTTAGTATCATTCCTTTGAGACATGGTGTCAATCACCTTGCATGGTGTCATTTTCTCCATGTGTATCTTCCACAGTGGCGAAAGCTAGACCTTTACCTGCAATTGTCTGGCACACATAGAATTGGATATGTAGATTCGTGACAACCCTCTTTTAGACTCTTAATATACATGTGGCCACCATATTGGTTACAGAACTCCTGCAAGTTTGGTTCGATACAATAACAAGTGCCATGGAAACATATTCTTCGGTGTGTTGTAGCATTCGACACCTCGCCATCAATGGTTGTGAATGTGTAATACCCTCAGGTCGAACCCCAATTGTAAATGTACATAAATTCTATAAAGTGGTGAGCTAATATATGTTATGGGCCAGAGAGCCTTAGGTTATATGTTTTGAGGTCGGAGTACCTATGTGACTATTAGGCCGGAGAGTCAACGAGCCTATCATTGTAATATGCAATCACTCAGATTATAATAAAATACATCGCTTCTACATAACAAGTCAAACAAAAGGATATGGGGGGATATAACTCCACTAGAAGGGAAAATAGACTAAGGGTCTAGGAAGAGGGGCTAAGCTAAGGGAGCTTAAGCCCAAGGGAATATTATATTAATATTTCTTAAAGTCTAAATCATCAAATATCTTATACTATGTTTTTAGGATGGGGAATGTATACCCAAATGAGGCTCATGTAGTTTCCATCATGACAAGTGTAAAGATGGGGACATGCAAATATATTGGAGGAACTTAGTGTATTTCATGGATTCTCATTACTCTCTCATTCATTGTTACCATTTGTACTTTGTCATCCTTCAGTTATATATGTATTGTAGAAGATTTGAATTTGTTGATAACCAGTGACCCAAGACCATTGGAGTTGAAGAAGTGGTTTGTCATGCCTATGAGCATTCTCTCTCGTGAGAGAACTGTTGAGAATTGTTTGTCGGTGTGTTGGGCAATAGCTACAGGGATTTGAGAATTTATGTCTAGCCTGTTGTTGAAGCCTCAAAAGGGAAGTGGGAGAGTCGAAGGATTGTTGAGAAAAGGGGCACACTTCCTGGGGTGGGACATGCATGTCAGAAATGAGAGGTTGTAGGCTAGTTGTAGCAGTTAGCACCTTGATCTGAGATTTATTGTGCCTATTAGACCTTAGTATGGCTTAGGAAGTCATCCCTGGTGGAGTTTCTAGCCTCAACTTAGAGGTGAACTACTGCTAAGAATTTGTGAGCAATAGAGTCTATGACTGGGAGGAACGTCTAAGGTTTGAATGCAGTTGGTGATTTACCATTAAAAGATAAGTGTTTTTTTATATGTGTTTATGTGCCAATTACTATATGCATATGTTATATTAATTTTGTATGCTTAAAATGTACATATTTATGCATGAATGGTTTGTTGTTAGAATTGCATATTGTAGCATATGCAACGCTTTTTAGGTAATGATTTTATCAGAGCTAATTTTTGAGTTCGCGGGTAATGAAAAACAACACGTTGTGATATTAGAGTTGTAAGGTGTAGAATTCAAAGAAATCATAATTTTTAGTTGTGACAGAAGTGGGATTTTGTGTAGCATGGCCCAACTTGGGTGGTTGGGAACGTTACATAATGTCCAGTCACCTATGGTTTATTGTTGTGAGTTAGTGAGTTACTACATCATATTTTGGTTTTGCATACTCAATTCCTCCTTTCACACATCTACCTATGGGTGCCACAATAAGGAATATGTACCATGCCCTCCAATTCCATTTCATATATTTCATTCATTCCTTGTTGCATCGTCTTTCCAACAAATGCCAAATCTAGTTGCAGCATCTTAGCAAACACCAAATCCAGATGAAGACATTCTATGTAAACTAGTAGGATAGTGGAACTTTGTTCAATTAAAATTGGGACAAATTATACATACTTAAGCATGAAGCCATGGATAATAGTGCTTAGCCTTGGAGGGCACATTCCAGTAGCTCATATGATGGCCAAAAAACGCTTTAATGTCATTCACTATTAAAATTAGTTGTTAGATTATATTTGTTTATGAAGGGGATTTATAGGCAGATAAATTCAATCTCTTATGAGTTCCTTAAATAAAATTTTATTATGGTCAAATTCGTTAGCGCCATTGGAATTCGAGGGTTTCCTTTTGTAAGGCAGTCAAGGTTCGAAACTCACGGTAATTGGGAGGAGACCAAATATCCCCCTCAATGATTTTGATAAGGGACACACTAGCAAACAAAAATAAATAAAGTTTTATTATGATTTTTTTTTAATAATTTAGATTGTTTTAAAATATGTTATTTTTTTGAATAGAATTTTATTATTTTTTTTTCAATAATTTAAATTGTTTTAAAAAATGTTTTTTTTCACATTTAAATAATTAGTTTTTTATTAATTAAATAAAATTATAATTTTTAACCAAAATTATATTATTCACTTACTCATTTATTTTTATTTATTTTATTTTCTATTATTCACTTACTCATTTATTTATTTTATTTTATAAAGATACTGAAAATTTAATTTATCTTCTAAATATATAAGAATATTGTATTATTTATTTTATTTTCTATTATTCTCTTACTCATTTATGTTTTATTTATTTTATTTTATAAAGATATTGAAAATTTAATTTATCTCATAGATATAAGAATATGGTATAATAAAACTGCAAATATAGAATTTCAGTGTTCAATTATGTAATTTCGAACATTTGTCTTACAAATTTTTTGAATTCTAACCTAAGGTGCAATCTACTCATGGTCAAGAGTTAAATTAAATTGAAAGGTAATGCAAAAATTGTGATTTTTGGGTCAACTTTTATAAAACTTGTCAAGACAAGCTAACATGAATGAAGCTTAGTGAACGATGCATGATTTGGTAACCTTAATAGTTGGTATTGACCAGTAATGCATACTGTATGTTGTCCACTCTCTCACATTTATATTCTATGGTCAATTTTACAATAGTATTAGTATAATAATGTCGCTGGAATAGCTCAGTTGGTTAGAGCGTGTGGCTGTTAACCACAAGGTCGGAGGTTCAAGCCCTCCTTCTAGCGTTGCAATATTAAACTTATTACTTCCTTCTGTTTTCAGGAAACTATCATCCAATCTGGTTTACGGGGTCTTGTTCTGCAAGAAAATGTGTGTTCAAGCATAAACGATATCAACCATTTTTATGGACAACGACCTAACAGCTATCAGTAAGAAAAGCAGGTTGCCAGAGGGCCCGACCGGGTTCGAACCGGTGACCTCTTGATCTGCAGTCAAATGCTCTACCACTGAGCTACAGGCCCAAGTTCTATTAAGCTGTTTTTTTATGCCCAACAATTATTTATTGCAAGTGAAAAACAGCCAGTTTTGAGTTTCTGAAACCTTTAATTTATGTCCAGGTTAAGCACAAGGTCGAAGTTTCAAACCCTCCTCCTACCGTTGTTTAATACAAATTTTCTTTGACTCGTGGTTGTTTAAATTTTT
Organism: Picea sitchensis; assembly: GCA_010110895.2. Taxonomy (NCBI): domain Eukaryota; kingdom Viridiplantae; phylum Streptophyta; class Pinopsida; order Pinales; family Pinaceae; genus Picea; species Picea sitchensis. The sequence continues at coordinate 28,856 of SNQJ01S0020439.1, forward strand.
ATTACCATTCCATAGTATTCAAGATAGAGACCGACATTTGCACTTTTATAAGAACAATGCGAACGCTTTAGGATGTCTAACAGTTTGGGTACCTGGATTTCACCACGTGTCCAAATTTCCTCAACGAAATTTATACACGTGTTGCTCATGTTTGTTGTTGTTAGTATATGTGAAAGACGGAATTTATGCACGTGTTGTTCATGTTTGTTGTTGTTAGTATATGTGGAAGAGTAGGGATTATTGTAATAACTTCATCGTTGATTTGGAATTAGTTTTGTAGTTAATGTATAAAGTTTTAACATGGATGTTATTACATATTACAAGTTTTTTTTATGTTGTTTAACTGTTTTATGTTTTTGTTTTTTATTTGTATCTATTCACAATTTTTTGTTGTTTAAATTGTATTTTTAAATATATAAATGAATTTAGCATGTTGAAAAAAATCTATCTGACTATACAAAATTAATCACTCAAATATGTTATCCCTAGAAAACATCTCTGAAAAAGAGCCAAAACCTAAAACAATTAGGCACTTTATTTCATCCTATGTTTATAATTATTATTGTTATGGCATAAATAACACTAACAACTATAACATATCACCATTATTATTTAATATTTTCCTACTTTTTGAGCTTGAGAGCTTATTATTAGTCTATGCAGGGACTATAGCATTCGTTTAGCATTGACTTCGTATTGGTTTTGGGTTTGAATGTATATTTTTTCCCAATCTCTAATGTTAGAGATAGGAAATTCAAAATTTTATTTTTTATATAATAAAAACAACCTATTCTTCATAATCTCATTGGAGGATTGGTTTGAGGTCTTATTGCTCGTTTCACTCTTCCTAATGTTTTATCTTTGGCTTCTTAGATTAATCCAAGACATACATTGATATGATAACATATACTTCATGCACCTTTATCTAAGGTCGAAAATGATCATTTTGTCAGTGAATCTAATCTAACAAATGATAAGTTCTCTTAAAAAATATTGAGCTTCATTAAAACAAGTCTGTGAAGGACTTAATCAACTATAATCAACTATGCAACCATTGCCACCAAAAGTATTGAGCTTTATTAAAACAAGTTCGTGGAGGCTTTAATCAACTATGCAGCGACTACTACCACCGTCGTCTCTTCTCCACTGCCTTCAGATTACTGCAACCACCGCCACCGTCTCTTCTCCACCTATGCTTCCATTGCCATCGCCACCGCCTCTTCTCCACCGCTTTGAGATTACCACATCACAATAGTGCCTCAACAATACTCATGACCTTGGTGTCCAAATTAAATTTTCAGATTCAAATTATTGAGTTGGAGAAGCAATGCCATACTGGAGAAAATGAATGGAAAGGCACTTGTTGCTGGAACCCAGAACCAGAAAATGAAAATACATTCAGATTCAAAATATTGAGTTGGAGAAGCAATGTCATACTGGAGAAAATGAGTGGAAAGACACTTATTGTTGCAACCCAGAACCAAAAAATGAAAAGACACCTATTGTTGGAACGTGCAACCATATTGGTGCTCAAATGTACAATTGTAAGTCATTTGATCAAACATGTGTGTATCTTTACTCTATCAAAAAACTAAATTTTCAAAAAACTAAATTTAGCTTACCAAACAAAGTTGAGTTGCTTTGCTTCTGCTTTAGAAACTATGAGCATATCCGCAACGTCCATGTCTCCTTGTCCAAGTACATAAGTAAACTCAACAATTACTCAAGAGTTGAAGTTGTTGTGTGAATCCAAGATTATGCTCTGTTAATGGTAGAAAATGCAGAAAGAGTGTCTTGTATGCTTACTAATGTTAATAGAATAGATACATAGGGATAAGGAATAGAACCCCTTACTTCCCACCCTCCCAACTGCATTCTATTTATTTCCACCAACTAGTAGATGCCAGAAATGAATCCCATATAAAGTCTTAAACAAAATCACAAACTCTTCATCAACTAGCGTGGCATCGGTGGAATGTCAACAATCCTCTTTGTCCACGCTCCCCTTGTTTTTCCTACATAAAGGTTTGGTTGTCTTTTTGTAGGAAGAAGAACACGGGTTACTTGTAATATTTCTAATATCATCCTTCATATAATAAGAAAATATCGGATAACAATTGAGTTGGGTAGAGGTCGTATTTCAATCAAATTTTACCACTCAATCCAACACCCACTCAAATGCCAACAAACATTCCTAGGCCAATATCGACACCAACATCGACTCCATCATTGAACCAAGATTTATCTCCATCTTCTTCTTCAATGTATCCACTTTCTGGATAAAACCTGTTAAAGCTAGGTCCGCCCATTTCATCTTCTTCTTTTATATAACTGCCATGTTGTGACAACAACAAACTAATAATAGTAAATAGTTGAAAGGAAAAAGGAAAATAAAGAAAAACATCTATAAGGTAGTTGTCATCTCCCTAGTGTAAACATGGTAAAATAGCAAAAATATGCTCCACACCTTGAACTACATACCAGCAACCCCAAATCTCTCTGTCAAAGAGACCTACCTCCTACCTTCTTCATGTTCAGAAGAGAAAAATTAAAGGGTTAATTCAGTAGTGTCAGAACTTCAAACATAGATTGTTCATCACAATAGTGTCTGTCTTGATACTATAGTGATTTTCTCATTGAATGATAAGCCCACTCAACTCATGCTCGGTCAATGGTAGAAGATGTTGAAATAATGTCTTGTATGCTTACCAATGCTAATAGAACAAATTCGGAGGGAGAAGGAATAGAACTTCCTACTGCCCACCCTCTTAACTGGTAGATGCCATAAATGAATCTCCTATATAAGAAGTGTTAAACAAAACCAAACCACAACCAACCATAAACAACGAGGTCCTAGCTGCACTCATACAAGCTCTGCCTCTTGAGACCTTCCTTCCCTCTAGACAACTACTAATAGACTCATCCAAGTTGTGAACATACAACGCCTACTTATTTTAAAGTGATAGAGAGGGAACAACCATTTACAACAAAGACTTCCAGTTTAGATAGAGACTCAAGGCGATATATCTTTCGACTCAAGAAAATGACTTTCACATCAATTCTCCTCATTCAAAGGGAATCCATTGTTGTCTTACTGCCTGGAATATTTGTCCTCTACTTTATTTTTACACTCTACCGGGATGGTAATCATCTACTATTGGGCTTAAAGAAAGATGGCTAGCCCACCCCTTCTATTCCAAACCCACCTTGACCCATTAATTATTCTATTGGAGGTGGTTTCTCCATTGTTCCACTACATTATGCCCTCCAGACGCTTAGCTTCTACATCAAACACAACTTATTATAATCACCACCTATAAAGTGTAAGATCCCACTATTGTAGATTAAGGAATTGATGATGTTCTATTCCTACTGTTGGAGTGATCCAAAAACAAATTAACCAAACCCTATGAGGAAGAAACATCACATTGCATCAAAATTCTATTAAATTCAAACATAATTTTTTACACAACAATCAGTGGCCAGAAAATGGCACCGAAATCCAACGAGAAATTGTTGGATATGTATATTTAAGTGATTATTTCTGTAAAATCTGAGTGCCCTGGGATCTTTTCAGCATGCTCAATCCATTTCTGCATTCAAAAATGGATTATGAACAACAAAAAACAATGATTCATGTAAATTTATATCATCGGATTCTAGAGAAAAAATCCATTTTGTAGAACAACTAGCCAATGCCCTATAGTTGAAGGCTAAAGATTCTACGAAATGAAGATTATTTATGGGGATATTTGCCCGAAATCCGACGAGAAATTGTTGGATTCGTAGATTTAAGTGATTATTTCTATAAAATCCGAGTGCCCTAGGAGTTTTTCAACGTGTTGAATCCATTTCTACATTTAAAAATGGATTCTGAACAACAAAAAACAGTGATTCATGTAAATTTATATTACCAAATTCCGACGAAAAAAAAAACATTTCGTAGAACAACTAGCCAACGCCCTATAGTCGTAGGCTAAAGATTCTACGAAATGAAGATTTTTTCTGGGGATATTTGCCCAAAATCCGGCGAGAAATTGTTGGATTCGTAGATTAAAGTGATTATTTTTGTAAAATTCGAGTGCCTTTAGAGTTTTTCAACATGTTGAATCCATTTCTACATTCAAAAAAGGATTATGAACAACAAAAAACAATGATTCATGTAAATTTATATCATTGGATTCCAGCGAAAAAAACCATTTCATAGAACAACTAGCCAACGCCATAACTATACTGAGCTAAAAATTTGGCATTATCCCCATGAAAGGAATAACCTGACACTCTATAACACACATCCCTCCACTTGACTATTTGACTGTTAAAACCCATGCAGGATACATGTACCCAAATACTAGAGGGCCGAATCAATTAGGGCACATAATAGAAGCTCAAAATTGTTAGACAGTGCGCTTAGTAACCTCAAAACCATTCCAGTAACCTCAAATCCACTATGAGCAAATGATAGTTTGATCCATAAATTTTTGAGTTGCAGGTAGGTCGACTATTAAGCATCTTCACTAGGTTTTATTCTATCCATATAGGCAGGGAGGGTTCAACATACATGCATGCATGTTATTCCACATGGTAAAAATCGATTGCAGTAAAATTTGGGTTTTCACCACGACTACAGTCCATGTGCCACCCGATACCCTAGTACTTTTTTGGGTGGCGTTAGTGCAACAAAAGGATGAGCATTTGGACGGTGGGATCTCTGTGAAATCAGACTGTTGAACATATTCCAAGATTGACTGATGCCACTTGTAGCAACAATCATTAACAACAGGATTGACTACTATGTCCTAGATCATCTAGTTAACAAAAATATATTAAATCTATTTTATTTCTCGTGTTGTGTGTTCCTCGTAATATTAACTACCATGTGTCAGTTAATTTTGGTGGTGGAATGAAGCAGGTATAGTGTTGCATGTATGGCACTATACACTCAATGACTGGGCATCGGGTTGGTAATAATGTTTTTTAGATTCCTTCACTTCTTAAATTCTTGAATGAAATATTTGTTAGTTATATCTATAACCTCAACAGTATGTGATTTTACATTGCCAGTTGTACGATTCCATTAGGATTTCTTGTTTTGTTTCTTGATCTTCTTGATTTGCTCAAGCTTATTTAGATCAACTCTTTTCCCTTAATGAATGCACTCGACACTGTTTGTTCTTCACTTTCTTGTCCCAATTCTGTCTTATCTGTCTTATCTTCTTTGTTTCTCATTTTTTCATGGTATTAGAGCTCAAGATGTAAGCCTCTTCACAGTGCCTGGAGATCAGCCCGGTCTTAAGAAGAAGAGCGTAGAGCTTAAATTGTCTTGAAGATGAGAGAGCGGGACGCAAGATTCTTCACAAAGCTTGGAGAGCAGTACGCTCAAAATATCGTTGGAGACAACAAGCATGAGGAAGCATAGCTGCAGAAGGACGAAGCACTTAAAGATTCATGAGCATTTAAAGAATTTGTGAAATTCTTTTGCATTCAAAGATTTGTGAAATTCTTTCTTCAGAAGGAAGTTTGCAGAAGCAACAAAGGAGAAGCTAAAACAGTTGTAAGATCGGTCGCGGGAACAGATCTGAGCCATTAATCAAGCTCAGAAAGGACGAGGAGAACACAAAAGATGTAGAATTTTATTTCCAGCCGTTAGATCTGGGCGAGAGAAAGATAAGCTGTCAGATCAAGCAAATATTAAGTCACAACCATCAGATCTCATTGAAGGGAGATCGACGGTGGAAAACCATTTCGGAAATCGTAAGGGAAATTAAAATGTGAGCAAGTTGAGACTCCACAATCCCTCAGGGTTGTTGATATTTCCTGATCAACACATCAATGTTGGATATCGATCCCACTACGGACAAGGATCTTCGCATTGTAGAGATCGGGAAGGAAATTAAAGCGTGAGAAAGTTGAGTTTCTGCAATCACTCATGGTCGTTCATCTTCATGGTCCATTATCGATCTTGCAAAGTGAGATAAGCACTCAAAGGTTAAGTCGAGGTCACAACTCTCGGTCACATATAAGCAATTCATGTTCGTCGATCCAAGCAGGGGACATGTGTCACAAGATCCCCGTATTCAACAATCTCATTCTCTAGGAGGAAGCAAGCAGTGTTGAGTAAAGGACACATGAAGGCCTGAAGCCTGCAAGTTCATCTAGATTATCCATCGACGAAGACACATGAACAAAGGATCTTCCACTTCGTTAGTTTAAGACTCATAGAAAACACGATAAAGTGTTGCCAGAACTTCTGAAGCCTGGAAGGCTAAAGTAAATCTAAGTCGTCCAATCAAGAAGGATGCATGGAGGATGATCTCACACTTCAGAGATTTGACACTCCATAAATTAGAGCAAGTCAGCAAATGGAAGCTCTCGAAGGCCATATTTCCGAAGAAGATCTAGGTCATTCATTTGCAGAGGCCTAAGGATTGTTGGATCTACACCTCTACGGATAGTTCGCCACCTCGGCACTTCGCGAGTATTGTGATTGCAAGCGGTGAAAGATCTCTGAAGCTCGGAGTCCCAGAGTAATTTTGAGTTGTAGATATCGACGGGTAATTGAGTTTGTCGACCTCTTCCCCATGTTAGGAGGTTCGTGAGTTGGAAGGATTGCGAGGTAAGAAATAAATATTGACCGGAACCCTGGAGGCCCAAAGGCATGAATTTCCGAAGTAATTGTGGACCGTTGATCTCAAATCAACGAGGATCGTTGATCTTTGCAGCAATTCGTTTATTCGGCTATTCAAAGGCACTAAGCCCTTCAAGCATCTTAACGCCCAAATCTTGAAGGCCAGAAGTACCTGGTTTACAGCCCTCGGTCACATGAGAAGTTGAGCTTCAATTTTTTTTGGCTCTCGAGTAAACTCAGATAGTCCGATTCCACAATTAGAGGGGCTACAATTGATAAAGAACAGAGCTCAGATCTTTGACTCTGTAGATCTCGTGCTCGAATAATCAGATCTAGCCAGATAGAAGCTAAAGAAGTGGTCTACCCCATTTTTTCAGCCTGAAGTCACACACAGGATTTTGTAGACCTAGCTTTACACGCAGGAAACAGGTAAGCATGAAAATCTCTAATAAATAATTTTTTGTTCAGTTTTTTTCAAGATGGCCACCTCTAGCAATTTAGGACCACACAAGGACCAATTCTTCTTGGAAAGAACTATGAATTTTGGTCTATTAGAATGAGATCATTCTTACAAGCACAAGAGTGCTCAGATCTAGTGAATCTTGGTTACGTGGAACCAGATCCAACATATCTTGTTGTCATGAGCAATCAACATAGAACTGCCCTAGAAACACAGAGGAACAGAGAGAATAAGGCATAGTTCTGGATTCAGAACTCAATAGATGACTCAATTTTCTCAAAAATAACAGGTGTTGTTACCTCAAAACATGCCTGGGACATCCTTAAATCAACTTATCAAGGAAATGACACGGTCAAAACCGTTAAGCTGCAGACTTTGAGGACGCACTTTGAGAATTTAAAAATGACAAAGTATGAAAACGTCGATCAATTCATGACTAGAGTCATGGGAATTGTAAACCAGATCAGGTTGACTGGTGAAGTCCTCCCCGATTAGAGGATAGTTGAGAAAATGCTCAGAAGTCTTCCAAAGAAATTAGAAATGGCGGTTGTTACAACCATCCTTGAATCCAAAGATTTGTCAAATGTTTCCACGGATGAACTAATGGGCTCTCTATTGACACATGAGACCAGAATACATCTCGAAGATGAGTCAATAGCCAACAACTTCAAGACTCAATTCTCTTTCAATAGAGGGAGAGACTGAGGCAGATGCAAAGGTCACCAAGGTAGAGGGAGAAGTCCAAGTAACAATCACTCAAGTGAAGGTCATAGACAACAGAACCAGAATCAGAATTTCCAGCCTCAAAGAGGTAGAGGGAGAAGATCAAATGAAAAATCGAGCATAAAATTCTATTGCTGCAAAAAGTATGGGCACTATGGATCTGAATGCTAGAAGAAGCAAGCAGATCAACTCTTAGGAAGAGCACATGTCTCAAATCATGAAGGAGAAACATCAAATGGTATTTTTCTATCATACCACAAGATTGAAGATCAACACAAAGATCTTTGGTTGTTGGCTAGTGGATGCAACAATCCCATGACAGGTAACAAAGATTCACTTTCATGCATTGGTTCTTCTATTTCATCTGATATTACACTTGGAAATGATTCCTTAGTCAAAGTTCAAGGAAAAGTAATTGTACCTATTCTCACTAAACAAAATGTAAAGAAAGACATAAACAATGTCTATCATGTTCCAGATCTGAAACATAATCTGTTAATTGTAGGAAAACTTATTGAACATGGCTATAAGGTACTTTTTGAGGGAGCATTATGTAGGATATATGAAAAAAACCCTAACAAGAAAATGATTTATGAAATCCACATGACTAGGAATAGAATGTTTCACATGACCCTTAGAACTGCAAATCTGATCCAATCATATGCACAAAGTGCATCCACCCCCAATGAAACTATGGTTTGGCATGGAAGATTTGAACATCTACCCTTTCAAAGTCTAAGCCTTCTATAGAAGCACTCCATGGTCAAAGGTCTACCTAGCTTTAAAGAGCAAAATCTCCCATGTGAGTCTTGCATTCTTAGAAAACATAAGAGAAATAGTTTTCCACAGTCCTCCACTCAAGCCAAACAACACTTAGAGCTAGTTCGCACTGACCTATGTGGACCAATGCAAACAAAGTCAATAGGCAATATCTTTTATTTCCTAACATTTATTGATGACTTTAACAGGAAAATATGGATCTATTTTCTCATACACAAGTTTGAAACTTTTGCAAAGTTCAAAGAGTTCAAGGTTGAAGCTGAAAAATAGAGTGGGAAATATGTGAAGACTCTTAGGTCAGATGGAGGAGGAGAATTCAACTCCAAAGAATTTGCAAATTTCTGCAAATCACAATGCATCATTATGCAAACTACAACTAGGTATACTCCACAACAAAATGGAGTGGTTGAAAGGAAAAATCAAACAATAATGAACATGGAAAGAAGCCTTCTCATAGAGAAATGTCTGTCAAATCTATTTTGGGCTGAAGGAGTAGCATGCTCAGTTTATCTCCTGAATAGATATCCAACCACCAGTCTCAATATGAAGGCCCCTCAAGAAGCATGGAGTGGGACAAAGCTAAATGTTGCTCATCTCAAGACATTTGGATGCATAGCATTTGGCCACATACCTTATGAATTGGGGAAGAAACTTGATGATAGAAGTGGGAAACACATTTTTGTTGGCTACAGTGAGACATCCAAAGCCTACTGATTCTACAATCCGATTTCAAAGAAACTAATTCTGAGCAGAGATGACAAATTTCTTGAAAATCAATTCTGGAGTGAGTCTGAAAATCGTCCTATGGGAAGTCAAAATCCATTGTTGCCACTTTATGAAAACACAGAAAATTCAGGAAAGAAAACACATCAACCTGCCTTTCCAAGATTGCAAGTACAAGGACAGCTTGAAAGTCCTCAGGACAACTCTACTTCAAGCATAAATTCATCCTCTGAACTTCAAAATCAGAGAACTTGAAGCTTGAGAGAAATTCAACAGCAGTTGAATGATATTGATCAACACAATATTTTTGCATTAATGTCATGTCAAGCTACATATTTTAAAGAGGCAGCTAAAGAGACACATTGGGTTCAAGCCATGAACCAAGAGATTGACTCCATTAACAAGAACAAGACATGGGATCTTGTTGATCTACCTAGACACAAGAAAAGTATTGGTGTCAAGTGGGTTTACAAAACTAAACTCAATGAAAAGGGGCAGATTGAAAAACACAAGGCAAGACTTGTTGCCAAAGGATTCTCACAACAACCATGCATTGATTATGGTGAAACTTTTGCTCTAGTAGCAAGGTTGGACATTTTAAGGACTCTCTTAGCCATAACAACTCAACAAAAATGGCAAGTATACCAGATTGATGTCAAGTCAGCTTTCCTGAATGGTGTCTTAGAAGAAGAGGTCTATGTGGATCAACCACTTGGATTTGAAGTGAAAGAGAAACCAACCAAAGTGCATCGGTTGAAGAAAGCCTTGTATGGCTTAAAGAAAGCTCCAAGAGCTTGGTACAACATAATTGACACTTACCTGATCAAGAGTGGTTTCAGCAGAAGCCAAAATGAGCCAACTCTATACACCAAAACTGATCAACAAGGTAAAATTATGATTGTATGTTTATATGTTGATGACATGATATATACTGGAAATCTTGAGTTAACCAGTTTTAAACATGCCATGCAATCTAAGTTTGAGATGACAGATCTTGGCATAATGAAATATTTTTGGGGGATTGAGGTTGACCAATCAACTAAAGGGATTTTTGTCTATCAGCAAAAGTATGCAGCAGACATCATCAAAAGATTATGCATGGAAGACTGCAATCCAACAAAAACTCCTATACCCCTAGGCACAAAATTGAGCAAGCAAGATGAAGGCCCTACGGTGGATTCTACCATGTACAAAAGTTTAGTAGGCAGTTTGTTGTATCTTACAACAACTAGGCTAGATATTATGTATGTAGTCGGCTTTGTTTCCAGGTTCATGGAATCTCCCAAAGACTCTCACTGGAAAATGACGAAAAGGATTCTGAGATATGTTGCAGGCACTCTCAATTTGGTTCGATACAATAACCAGTGCCATGGAAACATATTCTTTTTGGTGTGTCGTAGCATTCGACACCTTGTCATCAATAGTTGTTGTTAATGTGTAATACCCTTAGGTTGAACCCCAATTGTAAATGTAAACAAGTTCTATAGTTTGGTGCACCAGGGTATGTTTTGGGCCAGAGAGCCTTTGGTTATATGTTTTGAGACGAGAGTACTTGTGTGATTATTAGGTTGGAGAGCTATCGATCCTATCATTTTAATATGTAATCACTCGGATTATTAATAAAATACATCGCTTTTGCATACCAAGTCAGAGAAAAGAGTATGGGGGGATATAACTCCACTATAAGGGAAAAGAGACTAAGGGTTTAAGAAGAGGGGCTAAGCGAAGGGAGCTTAAGCCCAAGGGAATATTATATTAATATTTCCTAAAGTCTAAATCGTGAGATATCTTACCCTATGTTTTTAGGATGGGGAACGTATATTCAAGTGAGGGCCATGTAGTTTCCATCATGACAAGTGTCAAGTTGGGGACATGCAAATATATTGGAGGAACTTAGAGTATTTTGGGGATTCTCACCATCCACACTCTTCCATCCTTCAACTGTATCTATATTATGGAATATTTGAAGCTATTGGTAACCAGTAACCCGAGACCATTTGAGTTGAAGAAGCGGGTTGTCAAGCCTGTGAGCATTCTCTCTAGTGAGAGAACTGTTGAGAATTGTTTGTTGGTGCACCAGGCAATAGCTATAGGGCTCTGAGACTTTTTTTTCGACTTCTTGTTGAAGCCCCGAAAGGGAAGTGGGACAGACGAAGGACTGTTGAGTAGAGAAGGGGTACACTTCCTAGGGTGGGACACGGATGTGGGAAATGAGAGGTTGTAGGCTAGTTGCAACAGTTCACACCTTGACCTGAGATTTATTGTGTTGATTAAACCTTAGTCTTGCTTAGAAAACCTTCCCTAGCTGAGAATTTATGAGCAACAGAGTCTATGGTTGGGAGGAACATCTGAGGTCTACACATAGTTGGTGATTTACCATTAAAAGATAAGTGTTTTGTTATGTGTTTATGTGTCAATTATTATGTGTATGTTATGTTAATTATGTATACTTAAAAGGTACATATTTATGCATGAATGGTTTGTTGTTAGAATTACATATTGTAGCATATGCATGGCTTTTTAGGTAATGATTGTATAAGAGCTAATTTTTGAGTCCGCGGGTAATGAAAAACAACACGTGATATTAGAGTTGTAAGGAGTAGAATTCCAAGAAATCATAATTTTTAGTTGTGATAGAAATGAGATTTTGTGTAGCATGGCCCAACCAGGGTGGCTGGGGACGTTACATAATGTCCAGTCACCTATGGTTTATTGTTGTGAGTTAGTGAGTTATTGCATCACATTTTGGCTTTGCATACTCAATTCCTCCTTTCACACATCTACCTATGGGTACCTATGTACCATGCCCTCCAATTCCATTTCAGAGATTCCATTCAGTCATAGTTGCATCATCTTTCCAACAAACGCCAAATCCAATTGCATCATCTATCTAGCAAACACAAAATTCAGAGGAAGACATTCTGCTTAAACTATCTAGTTGGATAGTGGGACTTTGTTCAATTAAAATCAGGACGAATGATACATACTTAAGCATCAAGCCATGGATAATAGTGCTTAGCCTTGGAGGTCACATTCCAGTAGCTCATATGATGGCCAAAAAACACTTTTATGCCATTCACTATTAAAATTAGTTGTTAGATGATATTTGTTTATGAAGAGGATTTATAGGGAGATAAATTCAATCTTTTATGAGTTTCATAAATAAAGTTTTATTATGGTCAAATTTGTTAGCACCATTGGATTTCAAGGGTTTCTTTTTGTAAGACAAAGACGGCAAGGTTCGAAACTCACGGTAGGCCAAAAGTGGATGCAACAAGATTTTGCGGTAATGAACACACTAACAAACAAAAAAAATAAAGTTTTATTATGATTTTCTTTTTAATAATTTAGATTGTTTTAAAATATGTTATTTTTTTCACATTTGAATAGAGTTTTATTATTATTTTTTCAATAATTTAAATTGTTTTAAAAAATGTTATTTTTTCACATTTAAATAATTAATTTCTTATTAATTAAATAAAATTATGATTTTTAACCAAATTTCTATTATTCACTTATTCATTTATCTTTTATTTTATAAAAATATTAAAAATTTAATTTATCTTATAAATATAAGAATATTGTATAATAAAACTGCAAATATAGAATTTCAGTGTTCAATTATGTAATTCCTGAACATTTGTCTTACTAATTAGGTAATGCAAAAATTGTGATTGAGGTCAAATTTTATAAAACTTGTCAATACAAGCATAATTGGGTACCCTTAATAGTTGGTATTGACCAGTAATGCATACTGTCTAGTGACTGTGTAGACCGTAATTAATGTTGCCCACTCTCTCACATTTATATTCTGTGGTCAATTATGTTGCCCACTCTCTCACATTTATATTCTGTGTTCAATTTTACAATAGTTTTGTACAGTAATCGTGGCTGGAATAGCTCAGTTGGTTAGAGCGTGTGGCTGTTAACCACAAGGTCGGAGGTTCAAGCCCTCCTTCTAGCGTTGCAATATTAAACTTATTACTTCCTTCTGTTTTAAAAGGAACTATCATCCAATCTGGTTTACGGGGTCTTGTTCTGCCAGAAAATGTGTGTTCCAAGCATAAACGATATCAACAAATTTTATGGACAACGACCTAACAGCTATCCGTAAGAAAAGCAAGTTGCCAGAGGGCCCGACCGGGTTCGAACCGGTGACCTCTTGATCTGCAGTCAAATGCTCTACCACTGAGCTACAGACCCCAATTCTGTTAAGCTGTTTTTTTATGCCCAACAATTATTTATTGCAAGTGAAAAACAGCCAGTTTTGAGTTTCTGCAACCTTTAATTTATGTCCAGGTTAAGCACAAGGTCGAAGTTTCAAACCCTCCTACTGCCGTTGTTTAATACAAATTTTCTTTGACCCGTGGTTATTTAAATTTTTATTAAATAGAGACTGACATTTGCACTTTTATAAGAACAATGCGAACGCTTTAGGATGTCTAACAGTTTGGGTACCTGGATTTCACCACGTGTCCAAATTCCTTCAACGGAATTTATGCACGTGCTGTTCATGTTCGTTGTTGTTAGTATATGCGGAAGAGTAAGGATTATTGTAATAAGTTCATGGTTGACTTGGAATTAGTTTTGTAGTGAATTCTATATGTATAAAGTTTTAATATGATGTTATTATAAGTTTTATTTAGATATTGTTTAATTGTTTTATGTTTTTGGGTTTTTTTTGGAATTTGATAATATAAATTTATAGGAAATTATAATTTTTTTGTTGTTTAAATTACATTTTTAAATATATAAATAGATTTAGCATGTCTAAAAATTTTAGGATAGAATTAATCACTCAAATATGTAGATTTTTATTGGATTTCAAGCAAATATCTCTAAAAAATATCTTAAAAAAGAGCTGAAATGTAAAACAATTAGCCTAAGCACTTTATTTCATCCTATATTTATAATTATTATTGTTATGGCATAACTAACACTAATGGTAGAATGTCAAACATTATTTGAATGCTAGTTATAACATATCACCATTAATATTTTATATTTTCCTACTTTTTGAGCTTGACATATTTCATTTATTATTTTAAATAGTTCTAATATATCAAGTAATTTCCTCAAATTGTAGATAGTATTAATATATCAAGTAACTTCAGCAAATTATAGATAGTATTAATATATCAACTAGTTTAAGTGTATCAAATAAATTCCAGTGACTACCATTTTTATTATTCATGGCAATCATATTCCAACATAAGTTAAATATGATAAATCTTACAATGCTTTTCTTGGTCTCTTCTATGTTATAGAATTCTAGGAATGAAGGGCAACTTGTCTGGGAAATTTTTCTCATGTGAATTCTGGTTATCCAACTTAATCTTTCTAGGAATGAAGGGTAACATGTCTCGAAAATTCTTTTCATGTCAATTTTGGTTATTCAACTTAATCTTTCTTAGAATATGAAGAGATAATTTGTGATCTCCTCTCCAAAAAGGGGAAACAAAATATCATTGTTGTTGCTACTCTAATTCAAGATACCATAAACACTTGCCCTTTCTTGGAAACAAAATATCATTATTGTTGCTACTCTAATTCAAGATGCCATAAACACTTGCCCTTGTGGACACTTCTTGTTGCTAATTTGATCCAAGAAGACATGAACACGAGCCCTACTTCAATCCATATTGAGTTATCCATAATGAGGTATAGTGGCTTGTATCTCGAGCGAGTTATCCATAATGAGGTATAGTGGCTTGTATCCGAGTGAGTTAAATTAATATATCTTTTCTATGTTATTTTGCAACCTCTTTTTTGAGTTAAATCAATATATTTTTTCTTTGTGTTATTCTTGTAGTTAAATATTGTTTGTAATTTTTTTATTTTTATTTTTTTTTAAGTAAGAAGGCTTGATTTTTGCAACTTCAACACCATATTACTTCTCTAATAGTTCTTGAGATTAATAAAACCACTAAGATATATGAAGATAAATTTAATAGAAGTTTAAGAGTTTTAATGGTTACAAATGTTTTTTTTTATTTTTATTTTTGTGTCTCTCTCATATTTTTTTTCAAGGTTTTTACTTCATTTGCAACACCATGCATACAAAAAAAAATTTGATATTGATATGGAATAAAGGTTAAGTTGAAGTTGTTGTGATTTGTAAAAGTGTTAGAAAAAAAAACACATAATTTAGTTATTTTTAAATGATTTTACTTTAGATTATGGTCTTTAGAAAGGACCATAAATCAAACTCTAATTCAATGTTATATGTATGGTTTCAAACTAATGCCTGATTCGGTGGCCTAGTGCTTGGGTAAATTAAAGAGAGACATTACTATGTTGTATATAGTATCAATAATACAAAGTGCACCGAGGTGTTGAGGTCTCTAGTTTAACATTATATATATATATATATATATATTGGCCGGTACATTTTGAAGGTCAATTACAAAGCCCGATTTTGAAGTTTGTTGTATATAGTATCAATAATACAAAGTGCAAGGTGTTGAGGTCTCTAGTTTTAACATTATATATATATATATATATATATATATATATATATTGGCTTCTGGTACATTTGAAGGTCCAATTATAAGAAAACGATTTTAAAGTTTCTTGCAGCAACATGAACACACACATTAAACATCAAACTTCCATACTATTAATAGAGATGACGATTGAAATTTTCTCCTACTTTTCTTGCAAGGTGTAATTTCTTCATGTACATGTAATTTATGGCCCATATAGCCCCATTTCTATAACAAATAGCTTTGATACCATAATGTAGCATACTCAATCACCTCTATGCACCAATCAAGCTACAAGGTACTTCATAACCATACCATTTTTTTTCTCTAATACATTTAACAACCTCAATAATATGTCATTTAACCAATTAGGGAATACATGCATACTAACTTAGAGTTATACAAATGAAATTAAATAGCCATTCAATCATGAACACATAATTATAAATTCCCACTAATACATGCATTATGAACTAAACAAACTAGAAAATAAATTAATCCATAACATGAGCAATAATAATTCTACATATTTATAAACAAATTAAGAACACTTATCTTGTGAAAATTATTCACCAATTGGTTGCAGAACAAAGGCATTCCTTCCAACCATAGTCTCCTTGTTACACCTAATATCTATGTAACAAATACCACCCTTGAATTGAGGCTATAAATTATCCAGGGAGAATTCTTATGACATGGATCTAATCTCTCTCTCATAACCCAATTCCCATAATTGTCAAGCAATTTCCACTATAACAATCCTAATCCACCAACCCTTTTTTCCTTCAGCCTGCACAACCCAAGGAAATTGATTCCCTTCTCTACTAAGTTGTTCCTCGGGTTATCTCACTTCCCTCCAGGGATCCAATGCATGTTGTCTAGGAAATATCCATGTTGGGATACATGGATTATCAGTTGTAATTAATTCCTCTAAATATCAACAATTATCCATGTACATAGTCATAATTTATCCATAGTTTCATAGCAAAAAATTCCCATTATTCTATAGAGTAATACCATGGAAACTTTTAGATTAGAGAGAAAACCCAAGGAAGAATCAACGAGAATAATTAACTTGCATGCCCAAAATCATAGAATACATTTGCATGCAGAGGAGAGACCATGTGCCTTCTTTAGAAGTCCACATAATATTTCTCTTTGATCACTAATCTCAAGGTTTAACAATCATCATAAAGAAAAGGTTTAATAACGATAAGGTATAAATAAAATAATAGTATTCATACTTATCCCCCCTAATCCCCCTTTCTTTCCCCTCTCATGGATTCATAGTCCCCCTCATTCTTTGTACTCCTTCTTCTTCAGTCTGTGATGTATTTAAATTATAATAGTTCAATGTACAATTTACAAGTGACATATGTCTAATTTATAGCCATTTCATCATATACACATACAATAATAATATGAGGACCAAAATTGGGGTATTACAACCTACACATAAAGACGTTTGTAATACACCCTTGGAAAAATGTTTTCCATGGGTATATACCTAGAACTTTTTTCCATATATGCTACTTTCAACTAATGCTAGAAAATACTTATTTATTTCAATTTGTTGATTCAAAGTGTGTAGGTGCTTACAATGATGTTGATAACATTGAAAATTTGTTCAAGAACATGTTTTTCCAATTACATGATGTTTCATACTTAATTCAAATTTCAATATATTCTTCATAAATAGTTCAGATTTGGCTATGATTTTGTTGCTAGCATTGGAAAATTGTTGAAGAGCATATTTTTTGAATGCTTCGTGATTTCACAATTTGATCTGGATTTATGAGGGGATGAAATAAAACAAAAAAATATGACAAAAACACATAGATACAATAATACTCAATTTCTATTAATGAATGAAAGTATATGTAAAAATGTAGAGTGAAATGATCTCGCTAGAATGGTGGTAGCTTATCTCTGATAAATGATGTGACAACTACACGCATTTGCAAGAATATGATTACAATGAGGTCAAAAAGGAATTTTAACATAAAGTATCAACGAGAAAGCCCTAAACATCCAAATCCCTAAACCCAAAAGATGAAACACCAAAATGTATGTGGGCCTCGATGTGGTTAGTTGATACGTCAACTTCTCAGGGGCATTACTTTTGCATACGATCTTTGTTTGGGGCGCTCGATAGCCTGTCAGAAAGGTCTAGATGAGGAGTACACATTCTAAATGGCCCAATACATTCCTTTATCTATCTACTGGGAACTTATGGGCCAAATAAATGTCGTTAAGGGATTTAAAACGACCCCAGAAGCTAAGGACCTGAGAAATCGTAGAAAAATTGCCAGAATGGAAATTGTATTTAGATCTTGTGGAATAGGTGGATGGCCAATGATGTCCACTTGTATTAGTCCTCCCTCCTTAGGAATAAATGGTATCCATTGTGTTAAGTTCCCCCATCAAATGGGTAAAATTTTGTTGAACTTGACGCTTCGTGAGCCATTCACCTTGGTGCAATAGTTTCATTGCTTTGACAACCCGATAGAGTTGGATATTTTATTGGTAGGTGCCCTTAACCTGTGTCTCCATGGTCCGATCAACTATTTTTTGTTCCATTCAATCAAGGTTAATATTTATAAGTGTCAGCTGCTCTGTCGCTTCTGATATGTCTAGTAGTAGTGGGAAATATGGTCGAAGGAGGTACAAATTGTATACTAGGTGCAATCCAAGGAAGGGGGGAATACTTAACTCAAAATCATTGTCACTCATATCCCTGGTTATGGTGTAAGGGACATAATGAAGTGGAAACAACTTATTATGGGGTCCTATAAGGCATTATTTCTACAAATGCAACCAAACCTTGTCTCCCACCTAAAAATTGTGTGGAACTCAGTGTTGATCATGGCACAACTTGTACTTAGAATTGGATTTTTGTAAAATATCATGGACCTTTTGATGTATGTGATGGATCCGATCAATAAATTTGTGGCATTGTAGGCCTTAGATTGAGGATGAGAATATTTTTCCTGTGTGGACGTGCGAGGTAGTGCTACATCAATGGGGCCCAATGGTTGAAATATCAGGCCCACCTAAAAAGGGTTGTGGTCAGTCAGGCTATGGAGGGATCTATTGTAGTTGTTTTGAACATAAGGAATAATCTCATCCCATGTGTGTGGATTCCTGGATTTGTATATGCGTAATATATGCATGATCATCCTATTGAAGACCTTTGTCTATCCATCGGTTCAGGGACAATGGATTTGGTGAGCTTGGTTTCCAACAATGACCAGAGGATCGATCATAATGTATTCAATAACATGTTGCCCCGATCTGGTATGATGTTCTGTGGTAGTCCAAAGTGCACCCACACCTGCTCGAAGAAGAGATTGGAAGTGGCCTTTGTTGTGATACTCTTCTTGTAAGCTGTCAGAATGGCCATCTTAGAGAATTGATTAACAACCATGAATACACAATCATTTCCATGCTTGGTTGAGGGGAGACCTGACATGTAGTCCATTGAGATAGATTCCTAGGGCCTATTGGGAGTGGGAAGAGGGGTGTACAATCCTTTTTTTTAATGGATGGCTTGGCGATGGAGTAGGAAGTGAAAGATATTTTATACTTACTGACATCTTGTCGAAGCTTCAACCAATAGAAATACTTCTGTAGTATTTCCACTATATTCTCTACTCCAAAGTGTCGTACCACCCGACTATAGTGGGATTCCCAAATCAGCTTCACACGCTCACTTGAAGGAACACATAGATGACCCAGATGGCATAATAGTCCATCCTGAAGATGAAAGTCAGTAATAGTCGTGCTTGTTCCCTACATTTGGTAGGTCGTAGCGAAGTTAGGATCACTGACATAGAGTTGGGGCCACCTGGAGGTCTCATTCCTGTAAGAGTTAGACACTGTGGTTAGTGTTGCAACTATAGGTCGACTGAGGGAGTCAATGACACAATTGGTGCTCCTTTTCTTATATTTAATGTTGAGGTGAAACTGCTACAAGCATGTGGACCACTTTTGATGATAGCCATTCTATAATTTTCTTTGTGTCTGCATGAAATGGAGAGGCTTGTGATCCATATGGATGTATGTTTCCTTCCCTAGAATGTAATGCTTCCATTGGTGGAAGGATTTTATAATGGAATACATATATTTTTCATAGGTGGGGCACTTACGGATGACATCTAAGAGTCTCTCACTATGATAGGCCACTAGATGATTGTACTGAGTGAGAATGACACCAACAGTTCTGAAGCATATGCCTCAATATCAAAAGGTGTTTTCAAATTAGGTAAGACAAACACCGGGGCTGAGCATAGACCATGTTTCAGATCGTCATTTTCTCCATGTGTATCTACCGCAGTAGTGAAAGTTAGAACTTTAACTGCAATTGTCTGGCACACACGAAATTGGATATGTAGATTCGTGACAACCCTCTTTTAGATTCTTAATATACATGTGGCCACCATCTTGGTTATATAACTCCTGCCAGTTTGGTTCGATACAATAACTAGTGCCACGGAAACATATTATTTTCGATGTGTCGTAGCATTTGAATGTGTAATACTCCCAGGCCGAACCCCAATTGTAAATGTACATAAATTCTATAGAGTGGTGAGACAAAATATGTTATGGGCCAGAGTGCCTTTGGTTATATGTTTTGAGGCAAAAGTACCTGTGTAATTATTAGGCTGAAGCCAACGATCCTATCATTGTAATACACAATCACTTGGATTGTAATAAAACACATCGCTTCTACAGATCAAGTCAAACAAAAGAGTATGGGGGGTTAGAACTCCACTAGAAGGGAAAAAAGACTAAGGGTCTAGGAAGAGGGGTTAAGCTAAGGGATCTTAAGCCCAAGAGAATATTATATTAATATTTCCTAAAGTCTAAATCATCAAATATCTTATACTATGTTTTTAGGATGGGGAACATATGCCCAAGTGGGCCTGATGTAGTTTCCATCATGACAAGTGTCAAGATGGGGACATGCAAATATATTGGAGGAACTTAGTGATTTTTGTGGATTCTCATTATTCTCTCATTCACTCTTACCATTCATACTATGTCATCCTTCAGTTGTATTTCTATTCTGTAAGATTTGAAGTTGTTGGTAACTAGTAACCTGGGACCATTGTGTAGAGCCTAGTTATTTCCAGGGCTCAAACTAATTAAAAGTTTTCTAAAATCTCCTACTTTAATGACTAAAAATTAGTTTAGAATTTCTTTCATGATTTTCTTATACTTAGAATAAACCAGGAATAGATAGTAACAACATAATAATATCAGCAACAATAGCATAATAATGTTAACAATGACATAATACATACCTCCACCTCCAGGTTGGTTTATCTAGTCTCTTTTTTGTCTGATCTTGTTCTTGTTCTTGCCCAGACAAAATATTAACCTCCCAACCAACTAGGAACAACCTCTTTGGCTCCCTATATCCAGGAATCCTTATGGTTTCTTGGCCCCCGAGCCCAAAATTCCTAGCAACAACAGTGCCCTGTGAGAGCTTCCCAAAAACCATTCCTCCAATTTCCTCCTCCTCCTCTCCCTTTTAGAAATTCATAAATCCTCAAACAGAAATAAGATCCCTCTCCCTTTTAGAAATTTAGAAATCCTCAAACAGAAAGAAGATTCTGCTTCCAAGTCCTCCCCTTCTTCCTTATCCTCCTCCCTCAAATTCCCCTCATTAATTCCCAACAACGTTATCCCCCCATTAATTCCCCAACAACCTTATCCCCCCATTAATTACTTCACCCACCCTTTTAATAATAAAATAATAAAAGACTCATTAATATATTTTAATAATTAATTAAATTAAAATTAAAAACTATGATAAAATTAATCAATTTGGGTTGTTACATACACCCACCCTTCCGTCCCGAAGTTAGAGTAATTTACAATACAAGGGTAACGACACACGATTCATACATCCGCAACAAATAATCAATATCAACGATTTAAAAAACGTATACATACTAGTGTACATGTGCAAGGCATACATGTGTGGCTAGCACATACAAGACTCGCACATGTACAAATGAAAATAATTATCACACCTAAAGTAATTTTTGTATGCGTCCAATCCAATCAACAAGACCATTCATTTCATAAAAGATAGTAAACTATTTAAATGTTCACAAAATCCTTCATTTACAATAATTTAGCACAAGCTACATTCACTTAGATAATTTTAGTTTAGTTAAGTAAATATAAATATATACATATATTTTTCTTTTTCGAAAAGAGGAAATCAAGAAATTATTCTATAAGGCGAAATCCCCACACACTCTCAACTACTTCTATTCATCCTTCCTCCCTAACTTACTTCCATCTTCCATCCCTATCCTTCCTCTCTTGGACTATCTTGGAGCGTCAACTATGTTGACCTAACTCCAAATAGAACACGTAAGTGGAAGTGTCAACTCTCTTGACCATGCTTCCCCAACAGGCAACTGACAGTCATCATCACATGTCTAGGGGAGCGCGTGAGCTAACATCGTCCTCCCATGACTCCTGGTTTCAGAGGATACATGGTGGGAAATGCCTCCACCTCTCTTAATAGGACTAGGGTCCACACCCTACCATGGAACATATAGTGGCACCGTGTTGCTAGGAATTTTGTCATCGTATATTCAGTTTTAGGCAGTCTCGTCACCTGAAAAACTTGCACTTGTCCACATATCATAGCAATGCATTTGAACCAGTATAATTTCACATACAAAATTTATACCATACTGTTTCCTGGTCGATGTTCATGACATCAACCTTTATCATCATTATTCTTTGGCTATTTCATAGCCTCTTGACCTACAGATTAGTCTATAACACAACTCATACATATCCATGCATTATCATGTGAATGCATTTAATCATAATCTCAACCCAGTAACCACGTACCAACAACTTTAAATGTAAAAATTTTCAAGTTATAAATATATTGCACTATATCCATCATAATTCAAATAGCGTTAAACATTCATAGAATTGACATTCACATAGGTTCATATGTCTTAAAAGTTCAAGTGTATCATTAACAGTTTCACAGTGAATAGAAAATAAAAGATGATTAGGCCTTAAGTAATTCTCGCTATCTAAGTCAAAAGGTGGCATTACATACACCCACCCCTTCAAAACAAAACTTCTTCCTGAAGTTATGGTCATTCTCAATATAAGAAAAAATTCATGACACAACTTATATGCGTCTTCTATAATAGCAAACCCTATTCTATATTGGTCCCATTGTACCCTCACTAATTAAAAACATGTTGAGGATATTGATATATTGATTAAAACTACCCCTATTTAGTAAGCACCTTACCGTGTCTTCACTCTATTTTATTATCACTTGTAATTTAATTAATGATAAGACAAACTTTTGTTATAGATTTATTCTTCCTAAGTTCCATATATGACCCCCATATATAAAGTATAGTCTATTTGTTTGTTCACTAGTTAGAACCTTAGCTCATCATCATCGGTTTTCTAGTTAAGTGAATCTTATATTGAGTTCGATATAAAATTCTTTAAGTCATACATACAATCCCACCTAGGGTATCTTGATAATTATAAACAATCCTTATTGACTTTTATCATCTCTCTAATGCAATTAACTCCCTTATTATAATATTGTCCATAGACTATAATTCTCGTTCATGCTCTCACTTACTTTCGTGTGTTATGCTCTAACCTACTTATTAATTATTATTTTTTATTTTATTTTATTTATAAACACTATCTCAGTTGTCTACTACTCTTTGTAACATCGTATCATTTTGCATTTCTTACATTCCCACGTATTGCATTGATAACCTTTGTACTATATCATTATTTATTTGTTATCTTTACGTTACATCTATTTTTCTCTAACCATCATTTAGAGCATGTTATGTTCTTCATACGCTTCATGCATATCCTCTCACTATTTTCAACCACCCTTCATGTCAACACCTTATTGCTATATATATCACATTGCATAAAACATGTACTTTTTCCATCTTAGCTACTTGTATGTCACTTTACACTCTAATAATTTATACTACTCGCCATTCTTGTATACTTATTTATTTATCATTAATATTCTCCCTAATTTTTCCATCATTATTACATATTGACTATCTTGTCATTCTTATATCCTCGTCGTCTTTGCCATAATTCACTTTACTTATATTACCTATTTCTTGATTCTTCTCCTCTTTTTTTTTTTTAACCTATCTCACATTAAGAGCACACTGAAAACACTACCTATCTTCTATTTTGTATGCACTCTCATTATAACTATTACACCATTCAATCATCTAATCATTGTTATGTTGACCTCACACATATATTATAATATTAATTTTCCTTTCACAATCTTACATATAATATATAAACACACTTGTAATAATATCACATATATTGAATTGATATTGATATACTATGTTTAGTCCTTTCAACTTCACATTATACTAGGATGTTGTTCATCAATATATATTTTTTTCACTAATTGTTGAACCAATACTTATTTTATTATGCTCTTATCACCATAATCTCTATAAAATATGTAAAGTAAACATTTAAAATATATATATATAGTTTATTTATTGTTATAATTGTTTTATATATAATCCATTTTAACAACATATGTATTATGTTATAGCATTCATTTTAACCATATATGTATACCTTTATATATATAATTTCAATATAATATAATCATAATTATAATATATATAACTTAAGTCTTTAAAACTCTTTTTTTTTAATATTAATTAAATAATTTATTTGAATTCAATATTGATTTTAAAATTAATTAAAAAATTCAAAACTTGATATAGTTTATTTTTTTTTTTTAATATTGAAAATATTTTATATATTATTTTATTGGTTAACAAGTTTGAAATTTTATTGGTGGCATTATCCTTATTAACATTTACAAATTTATTTTTGTACAATATTTTAAACTCTATAATTCCAATGTATAATCTTTTTTCCACTTCTTTTGTTTATTTTAGACTGAGCCCTTATCAACAGTGTTTATTGGCACAACAAAGCCTACCTCATTAACTCACAATATAATTAATAATTACCATATTAATTATCTTTTACAATAATTATCTTTCAATATAATAAATATTGAAAGATAATGTGATCCACACATTAAAAACAATTAATTTAATTTACAATTAAAGATTTTCATAAATTAAAATAATTAAATATTATAAAAGTGAAATTTCATAAATTGAAATAATTATTTTAATTAAATATTATAAAAGTGAAATTCCATAAATTGAAATAATTATTTTAATTAAATATTATAAAAGTGAAATTCCATAAATTAAAATAATTAAGTATTATAAAAGCTAAATATTTCAAGTAAGAAAAAAAACATAATGGAGGATGGACCATGTCATAGATACTTCGTTTTGAAAGGTTTCCAGCTGTGAATTATTTTTATATGCCATGGTTCAAATGAAAAAAAAAACTTACCTTGGGAATGTTGTGACATTGCTCTATTCCAATGCTGAAATTAAGGGGTGTTCTTTTAACCAAAAGCATGGTGTAACCTATTATTCTTAAATAAAATGATACTATATATATATATATATATATACCTTTTTTTTTATAATCAATTAAACAACATGAATGCAACTAACGTACAAGGAAGGAGGCAGCCTTCAGGTATGTAGTGGATTGGGATAATGATAGCCTGCATTAAGTGGCTTGAATCTGTGTCTGGCAACAGAGAGCAGACAATAAAGAGGGCATTTAACCGCTTACTTGATTAGGTGAAATTGGGAAGAGAAATGGGTATACCAAGACGACATTATGACATGTAGGTTAGCTTTTAAAGAGGATAGGAGATGAGTCATTTATTAGTTGCGGTGGGCGAAATTTACAAGGAGGTTATATTTTGTGGCAAGCATGTTGCCTCTTTCAATGACTGATGTGATGTTGGTGGAACTGTCCATGCGAATTCAACCAGGTTGAATGCTACTCTCGCTGCAGACTCCAATCCATTCCATATTTTGTGCCAAAGACTATGCATGCTCACACAAATTGCGAGCAACATTGGGATCTTCGTCCTGAATTTCCTCTACGGCCTTGAGAATGGCATCGATGTTGACAACGTTCAAGGATTTTATGGCAGAGTGAAGGGACGCGGCATTTCTTTTCAACCTACAAAGATTTTATGGCTCATCCATTGTGATTTCCTGGAAGGAAGGACTATGCAGCAAATGGTGAATGAAGCTCTCCAACAGGTTCCCAATCTTACAAGGAACAAAATATTGAGCAGGTTAATCAAAACCCTAGCCCGAGACATTAGAGGTTAATCAAAACCCTAGCCCGAGACATTAAAGGTTAATATTTTCCAATCGTAGTTTCACTCCCAACAACATAGGTGGTTTGAGTCCCAACAATATAGGTGGTTTGAGGTTTTAGTAGCACTAATAACTGCAATTGCATTTGACCGAGTTTAATTAGAAGCCCCAATTATGGGTGTGGATTCAGTTGACCGAGTGAAGGCTATGTTAGTCGAAGAAGCAACACTGAGAGTAGAGGCATATCCCATTGTGTATCCAGTTTCGAACGGTTCTAGGAAGGAGAGAACAAGCTAGGTCTAGGTGCCACCTTTCTCCGGCTGCGTTTGAAGATGGAGAGGACTCTGGTAATCACCTTTTGGAGAAGAAGCTTGGCTTCAATGTATATAGATTGTTGTGTATTTCTCTTGTGTGTTTACTTGTGTTATCGACTCTTATTTCTTTGAGCTACAACGCCCTTTCACAAGATTCAGTGACTGGACAGAGTCATATCTCACAGTTGCAGCAGAATCCACTCTCATTGTTGAGGAACAGTACATGGTTGGAACTCGTGATGAATAAAAAAATGTGTTAGAAGATCAAACAGAAAATAACCAGCTGCCAAATGTCCATCGGTGTAGCTTTTCTCTTCTACAAGATAATAAAATCATCTCCATGGGAGTTGTGGAAGACATTAATCGTCCGAAGCCCAAGAGACCCTTTTGCGACAGATGCTACAAGGCTGCAATCCTATGTATCTGCAATCGCATAAAAAAACGCATGGAAAACGCCATAGGAGTAACTATTCTACATCATACAGAGGAGAAAAAATCACCATTTTGGATCGGCCCATGTGGCCTCCCTGGGGTTAAAGAATGTTCAAATAATCTCTGTCCCCGAACTCGAACACAAGACCTACTACAAAATTCATCCCAAAGTACCCGGTTCGAAGAGAAGCATCGTCGACAGAGTGGGTAAAAAGGGTCGAATCCCTCTAATAAATGAAGAAAATAACACCCAATGTGATGATTCTACAGAAACCTTCGAGGGTTCTGCAGAAACCTGAACGACAAAAGAAGCTTTAGACCACCATTTTGAGATCGAAAAATTCTATATTGGGCACTCGGTTTCGAATCTAGAAGGCGCTAATAATATCCATTTTCCTTCGTGGTTTACTTTGCCTTCTGGGTCTGCCCTGCTTTACCCCAGTGAAAAAGTCATGGACCTCTCACATGGTATTCTAGGGTTTAAGGTTAAACATTTGGTGGTTTTAAATGGGACATGGGCTAAAGCAAAGAGGGTTTATCTCGAGAATCCATGGTTAAGGTTGTTGCCTCATCTTCGCTTGCCATGGAAGGATCCCAATATTTATTTTGAGGTGAGACACCAGCCTAAGCCCAGTTGTTTCTCCACGATAGAGAGAATTGTTTATGCGTTGAAGATACTTGAACTCGAGACCAAAGTGTTGGATTCCCTTCTGCAAGTTTTTGATTCCATGGTTGGGGACCAGAGGCATTGCAAGGAGGAGACGATGGGAAAGTTGGCGAAAGCGTGATTTTTTTTTTATCATTTTCCACGCTTTCTAGAATGTTGATTCATTGAATTGAATTTTTTTTCTTGCCATCTATGGAATGACTTATTTTAGGGGCTAGGATTTCAAATCTTAGGGGTTTAGGTTAACCATATTTCTGAGATGGGGGGTTTAAGTTTTAGTGAGGATGCTCTGGTGATTCATGTTGTTTCATTTTTTTCTCATACTTTCAAAGGCATGATTGCATCGGTTATATACGAGCCATAAGGGTGCATGATTTGGTGCACTTGTGTGGCTTAATTCTTGGATATCTCTAGGGATTATAAACCCTAATGTATGTAGAGATGGTCTGAAGATTCTAGCTTTACATCAGTTGTAGCTAATTTTGATTTGAAGAACAAAACAACTGATTTTTTCAACTAGAGGCTTGCCCGGGGATGGGAATTCATTGGCCATTGAATGGAATTTAGCTGAGCAACATATTTTAGTTGTTATGATCTGGAATTTAAGTGGGTGAGATTTTACTCTTTAAGACAAATTTTGCAAAATCTAGAATTTAGTGGTTCTCACTATTTCCATTTCATAGTTCGATGTCTATTAACTGTTCATCGCTTTCACATTCTATATGAAACTATTATCTCTTTTAGACACTGAGGATTAAGCGGAGATGCATTTGAAATTAAACATATCATATATATGAAGCCACATTTAGTGTACGAAATTGTGTAGTGTGAGAAAACACCGTCAAGAAAAGCAAATTATAGGGGTCTTTCTCTGCAAGCTAGAGATGTTGAGTGTCTCTGCCTGTCAGATAAATTATTTGTTCACTGTTTAGAAATTGTTTTCCTATTTAAGATTCATATGTTTAATGAGTGCCTCTATTTTTGCTAAGCCATACCATTTGTCACTCTCTAGTAAGTAAAAATTGTACTCATTTCAACTGCTTATAAGTTTCTTCCTTCCAAGAACTTTACCAATGCCATCCCACAATCATAGGCCAAACAATGCAAGCTGCACAAATTTATTTTGAAGCAAGTTAATGCAAAGAGTTTCTCCAAATGATAGAAACCTAGTTTCATTTGAGAATCCAACAATATTCTGATATCCAGATGGGAACACATGTAACAACCCAAATTGGATTGCAGATGAAGAGGTTGCAGACCTTGCAGACCATGTTGGCACAAAGACAAAATCCCAGTGTTATGGGTGGTGAAGCCCAGGTTTCATTTTTGAAACCGGGCTCTGATACCATATGTAGAGCCTAGTTATTTTTAGGGATCAAACTTATTAAAAGTTTTCTAAAATCTCCTACTTTAATGGCTAAAATTTAGTTTAGAATTTCTTTCATGATTTTCTTATACTTGGAACAAACCAGGAATAGATAGTAACAACATAATAATATCATAAACAACAACAGAATAATGATAACAATAACATAATACATACCTTCACCTGCAGTTTGGTTTATCTAGTCTCTATTTTGTCTGATCATGTTCTTGTTCTTGCCCAGACTGAATATTAACCTCCCAACCAACTAGGAACAACCTCTCTGGCTTGCTAGCTCCAGGAATCCTTGCGGTTTCTTGGCCCCCGAGCCCAAAATTTCCGGCAACAACAGTGCCCTATGAGAGCTTCCCAAAAACCATTCCTCCAATTTCCTCCTCCTCTCCCTTTTAGAAATTCAGAAATCCTCAAATAGAAATAAGATCCCTCTCCCTTTTAGAAATTCAGAAATCCTCAAACAGAAATAAAATCCCTCTTCCAAGTCCTCCCCTTCTTCCTTATCCTCCTCCCTCAAATCCCCCTCATTAATTCCCAAGAAGATTACCCCCCCATTAATTCCCCAACAACCTTATCCCCCCATTAATTACTTCACCCACCCTTTTAATAATAAAATAATAGAAGACTCATTAATATATTTTAATAAATAATTAAATTTAAATTAACAACTATAAGAAAATTAATCAATTGGGGTTGTTACACATTAGAGCTGAAGAAGTGGGTTGTCATACCCGTGAGCATTTTCTCTCGTGAGAGAATTGCTGAGAATTGTTTGTCGATGCGTCGGGCAATAACTACAGGGCTTTGATATTTTATGTTTGACCTATTGTTGAAGCCCCGAAAGGGAAGTGGGACAACCGAAGGATTGTTGAGCAAAGAAGGGGTACACTTCCTGGGGTGGGACATGCATGTCAAAAATGAGAGGTTGTAGGCTGGTTGTAGCATTTGGCACCTTGATCTGAGATTTATTGTGTTGATTAGACCTTAGTCTAGCTTACGGAGACGCCCCTGGTGGAGTTTCTAGCATCAACTTGGAGGTGACCTGTTGTTGAGAATTTATGAGCAACATAGTCTATGGCTGGGAGGAACGTCTAAGGTTTGAATGCAGTTGGTGATTTACCATTAAAAAATAAGTGCTTTTTTATATGTGTTTATGTGCCAATTACTATATGCGCATGTTATATTAATTTTGTATGCTTAAAATGTACATATGTATGCATGAATGGTTTGTTGTTAGAATTACATACTGTAGCATATGTAGGGTTTTTTAGGTAATGATTTCATCAAAACTAATTTTTGAGTTCGCGGGTAATGAAAAACAACACGTTGTGATATTAGAGTTGTAAGGAGTAGAATTCAAAGAAATCATATGTTTTAGTTGTGACAGAAGTGGGATTTTGTGTAGCATGGCCCGACTTGGGTGGTTGAGGATGTTACATAATTTCCAATCACCTATGATTTATTGTTGTGAGTTAGTTAGTTACTACATCATATTTTGGCTTTGCATACTCAATTCCTCCTTTCACAAATCTACCTATGGGTCCCACAATAAGGACTATGTACCATGCCCTCCAATTCCATTTCAGATATTTCAACCAAATCCAATTACATCATCTTTCCAACAAACACCAAATCCAATTACATCATCTTTCTAGCAAACGCCAAATCCAAATAAAAACATTTTGTGTAAACTAGTAGGATAGTGAGACTTTGTTTAAAGAACAAATGATACATACTTAAGCATGAAGCCATGGATAATAGCACTTAGCCTTGGAGGGCACATTCCAGTAACTCATATAATGGCAAAAAAATACTTTAATGACCAAAAAAACGCTTTAATGCCATTCACTATTAAATTAGTTGTTAGATGATATTTGTTTATGAAGGGGATTTATGGGTAGATAAATTCAATCTTTTATGAGTTCCTTTAAATAAATGATATCAAGAATAAATAAACGATATCAACAATCTTTTATGAGTTCCTTAAGATAAAATAAATGTGTGTTCCAAGCATAAACGATATCAACAATATTTATGGACAATGACCTAATAACTATAATAAAATAAATGTGTGTTCCAAGCATAAACGATATTTATGGAGAATGAACCTAATAACTATCCATAAGAAAAAAGAGTCGGAAGAGGGCCCGACCGGGTTCGAACCGGTGACCTCTTGATCTGCAGTCAAATGCTCTACCACTGAGCTACAGGCCCAAGTTCTATTATACCGTTATTTTATGCTTAAACATTCATTMTCGAAAGTGAAAAACAACCAGTTTTGGGTTTCTGCAACCTGTAATTWATGTCCAGGTTAACCACWACCTGTAATGTAATTTATGTCCGGTTTAACCACAAGGTCGAAGTTTCAAATCCTCCTACTACCGTTGTTTAATACAATTTTTCTTTGACTCGTGGTTATTTAAWTTTTTATTAACTTTCCATAAAGCCTAAGTATTCAAGATATAGACTGACATTTGCCCTTTTATAAAAACAATGCGAACACTTTACGATGTCTAACAGTTTGGGTACCTGGATTTCACCACGTGTCCAAATTCCCTCAACGGAATTTGCACACACGTGTTGTTCATGTTTGTTATTGTTAGTAGTATATGTGGAAGAGTAATAAGTCCATGGTTGACTTGGAATTAGTTTTTGTAGTTAACTTTAATGTATAAAGTTTTAACATAGATGTTATTACATATTTTATTTTGACATTGTTTAACTGTTTTATATTTTATGTTTTTTGTATTTTTTGGTTAGAATGTGATAATATAAATCTGTAGGAAATCACAATTTTCTGTTATTTAAATTGTATTTTTAATTGTGTAAATGGATTTAATATGTTGAAAAATCTTCAAAATATTTGAATAATATAGAAATAATCACTCAAATATGTAGATCAAACAATTTCTTACCCGATTTTAAGTAAATATTTCTGAAAAATATCTCCAGAAAAAAACCAAGCCTAACACTTTATTTCATCCTATATTTATAATTGTTATTATTATAACATAAATAACACTAATATAATTGTTATTATTATGACATAAATAACACTAATAGTGAAATGTCAAACATTATTTGAATACTATCTTTGACAACACTAACAACTATAACATATCACCATTATTATTTAATATTTTCCTACTTTTTTAACTTGACATAGTTCACAACTTTTATTTTAGATAGTTTTAATATATCAATTAACTTCCACAAATTAGAGATAGTATTAATATATAAATAGACAAAGTGTATCAAATAAATTCCAGTGACTACCATTTTTACTATTCATGGCAATCATATTAAGCATAAGTTAAATACTAAGTTAAATATGATAAATATTACAATGTTTTACTTGGTCTTTTTTATTAAAATAGAATTCAAGGAATGAAGGGCAATATGTCTCGGAAATTCTTCTCATGTGAACTTTGGTTATCCAACTTAATCTTTCTTAGAATATGAAGGTATAATTTGTGATCCCCTCACTAAGAAAAGGAAACAAAATATCAATGTAAGATGTCATGAACACTTGTTGTGGTGGACACTTATGCCACGATGTTGTTGTTAATTTGATCCAAGAAGACATGAACATGAACATGAATCTTACTTCAATAAAAAAAATAAAAATAAAAAAACACATGAACACATGTGCCATATACAAGTTATCCATAATGAAGTATAGTGGTTTGTATCCCAAGTGAGTTAAATGAATATATCTTCTCTTTGTATTATTCTTGTAGTTAAATATTGTTTGCAACTTTTTTATTAGAGTAAGAAGGTTTGATTTTTGCAACTTCAATATCATATTATTTCTCTAATAGTTATTGAAATTAATAAAACCACTGAGATATATCAGGATAAATCTAATAGAAGTTTAAGTGCTTTAATGGTTACAAATGTTTTTTTTTTTTTTTTCACAATTTTTTTTTTAAGGTTTTTACCTCATTTATAACACCATGCATACA
>SNQJ01S0020439.1:83578-99831 GCA_010110895.2 Picea sitchensis
AGTCAAAGTCCAAAGAAGGAGCTGGTGCAGGCTGCGTTATTATCGATCCCGCAGGTAACAAAACCCTGATTGCATGTAGGCTAGAATTTGAATGTACTAATAACACAACATAATATGACGCTTTATTGCAGGGCCTCAGAAAAACATTAGACATGAACATTCAAAATTTGACTGTCTTTGGCGATTCAGAAATCGTGGTTAGACAGGTAAGAGATTCTATCCACTGCCTATTTCCGCATCTTAAAAGCTACCAATCCGAGGTATGGAATTTAATGAATAAGTTTTTTGCTTTCAATATAAATTATATTCCTAGATTGAATAATTCTGAAGCTGATCTATTAGCTAACATAACTTCCAAACTCTTTCCTGCAGAAGGCTTGTCCCCGAATGCATTCTCCGTCGAACTGTTGTTCAGACCATCCGTGCCCGACAACATCACGAATTGGAGAGTCTTCGACGACAATCAACAGATTATTAGCTTCCTGCCTATGGAAGAAACTTTCCAAGGCGCGGTGATTGACAAACACACTCATGACGACAATCTGTTCGATTTCACGGTAATACCAGATCCGAGATCTCCTGAATCTTCATCGGACATGGTAAATTCGATCCCTAAATCCGTAGTTAGATTAGAAAAATTTTACAATCTTCAAGATAATTTCAAAAAATCAGTCAACTGTAAAACCAATAGTTCCTCGTTATCATATGAAAAAGTAAACTTGGGAACTAATGACAATCCACAGTGCATTAATTTAGGGGTGGGATGTTCTGAACAAGAAAAAACCACCTTTGTTAAATTGTTTAAAGAATTCAAAGATGTTTTTGCATGGACGTATGATGATCTTAAAACTTTTGACCCTAACATCATACAACACGTCATTCCTATGAAACCCCAAACCTTGTCGTTTCAACAAAAGTTAAGAAAAATGCACCCTAAGCTCGAACCGATCGTAAAAAAAGAATTAAATAAACTCCTGAATGCTAAGATAATTTTCCCAGTTAGGCACACGCAATGGGTTTCTAACCTTGTCCCTGTCCGGAAGAAAAGTGGTGAAATCTGACTATGCGTCGATTTCCGAAACCTTAATAGAGCGTCTGATAAAGACAACTACCCTGTCCCACCCATGGAACAGATCCCTCAACAGGTATCTGGTTCTGTAAGACTGTCCTTATTGGATGGTTTTTCAGGGTACAACCAAGTCCCGATGTCTTCTCTAGACCAACTTAAAACTACCTTCCGCACTCCATGGGGCACCTACGCTTATAGGAAAATGCCCTTTGGACTCATTAATGCCGGTGCCACTTTCCAGAGAGCGATGGACATCGCTTTCCGAGGCTTAATCAATCAATCCGTCGTAGTTTACTTAGATGATGTTACTGTATTTTCCAAAAATAAAACTGATCATCTAGCTCATTCAAGAGTCGTTCTACAACGATGTCGTAAATACGACATTTCCTTGAATCCTAAAAAAACTATCTTCGCAGTAGAACAAGGTAAACTCTTAGGATTTATTGTGTCAAGCAAATGGATGATTATTTACCCTGAAAGGACCCAAGTCATCTCGAAACTTCCCCCTCCCTCATCCAAAAAGTCTATGCAGTCTTTCTTAGGCCAGATAAATTTTGTCAGGAGATTCGTCCCTAGTTTTTCCGAAATGGTGAGACCCTTACAGAATTTAATTAAGAAAGACACACAATATCATTGGGGACCCTTAGAAAACCAAGATTTTAATTCAATAAGAAAGGCCATAATAGACGCTCCTTCTCTCATGATCCCTAACTTTTCGCAAGACTTCACGCTCTACACATTTGCTTTTGACCGCTCCTACGCTGTTGTCCTAACTCAAAAGAGCGCTAAAAAAAATGAAGTACCCATTGCCTTTATGAGCTCTACTTTCAAAGGCGCAGAACTTAATTACCCAACAGTAGATCAGCAAGCCTACGTTGTTTTCAAAGCAGTCAAGAACTTCCGATCTTATCTTTTGAAATCTAGGACGAATATTATTGTCCCTTACCCAGCCGTCAGAAATCTGTTAGTGCAGAAAGAACTAGGTGAAAAGAGGGTGAACTGGGTCACTTCCTTACAATAGTATGACATATAAATCATCCCATCTCAAATAGTGAGAGGCCAAGGGCTATGCAAGTTAGTCGCTGACTCARCAACARGACAACAAGAAGAAAACAATATGTGAAACCCAAGATAACACAATCAMAATTCAATCTGTTGTGCACAAAACTCTGTCAGTCCTTGGTATGACGATATAAAATTCTGTCTTGAAGATGGGTCAGCACCCCGTCACCTGGATCCCACTAAAAGAAGAGCGTTAAGATTAAAATCTTCCTCCTTTCAGTTGATTAATAGTATTCTGTTTCGCCAAAATTTTGATGGAGTACTAATGCGATGTCTTGAGAAAGACGAAGCAGAAAAGGTCTTACTAGAATTGCACGCAGGAGAAGCTGGTGGGCATTTTGGTGGGGACACCACTGGCCATAAAGTTTTAAGAGCTGGTTATTACTGGCCCACACTTTTTAGAGATGCTCACGCCTTGTATCACAAGTGTATTATTTGAGAAAAAGCATCCAGACGGATACAAAAACCAGCCTTTCCTTTACAGTCTGTCTCAGTAGACTCCTATTTTCAGCAGTGTGGTCTTGATATTATAGGTCCAATCAATCCGCCATCCTCACAACAGCATAAGT
The DNA here is from genome assembly GCA_010110895.2 of Picea sitchensis. Taxonomy (NCBI): domain Eukaryota; kingdom Viridiplantae; phylum Streptophyta; class Pinopsida; order Pinales; family Pinaceae; genus Picea; species Picea sitchensis. Next base: position 86,279 of record SNQJ01S0020439.1, read on the forward strand.
TTATCATAACATCCACAGATTATTTCACCAGGTGGTCTGAAGCTGTCGCATTAAGAACTGTGAATACCAGTTAGGTAATTGCCTTTTTAAATTCAAATATTATTACTCGTTTTGGTATCCCTGACTGCTTAGTATTCGATAACGCTTCTTATTTTTTGTCTCTTAAGATGAGCAAGTTCGCTCTAGAAAAGTGAATTAAATTGAAGTATTCTACAAGCTACTACCCCAAGGGCAATGGATTGGCAGAATCAACAAATAAGAATCTGATTAGAATCATTAAGAGAACGGTATCTGAAAATCACAAAAAATGGCACAATGCACTGTTAAACGCAATCTGGGCTGATAGAGTAACACCGAAAGCTTCTGTAGGTAACTCTCCCTTATTTCTCATCTATGGAAGAGAAGCAATTCTGCCACCACATATTCTTCTTCCCTCACTACAACTTTCACAGAAAATACAAGAAGGAAACTGCCCTCCTTTGGAGAATCGAATTAACGCTTTAATAAAACTGGAAGAGGTAAGAGCTCAAGCTAAACGTAAGTTAGATCAACATCAGCTAGTGGTTAAAAGATGGTTTGATTCCAACTCTGCCTCTGATAGGAACTTCAAAGTAGGTGACCTTGTCTTGAAATGGGACAAGCCGCATGAGGGAAAGGGAGAGCATATGAAGTTTCAGAACTTATGGCTAGGACCATTTTTAATTGCTGAGAAATTGGGTCCCATCTCTTTCCGATTACAGAGTCTAGAGGTACATCTAGACACCTATCCGGTGAATGGCCAAGCTCTGAAAAAATATTTCGCTTGATGAAAACCCTGTGTATACTGTGTAAATATTTTTCTTTTTGTTTGCTTTTCTTTTACTTTTTTGGTTTTGATTTTTCCCTTACGCTTATCAGTTTTTCTTTTGGAAATACACATACCTGCATTATGAACTGTTCAGACAAAGAAAACAGAAAATTATTTCTCTGAAATGACTGATGAAAATATGTCTAAACATCTATTGTGATATGCTTCAGAAATTTACAGCCAAGTTGAGGAAAAACTGTTGTTTGAAAGAAAGTTTATTGATTTCAGTCTGTAAGTAAAGCCTGTCACGATCATCCATTATCTTCTTACGCTGTCCCTGTTCCTTAAGGGAATAACTCAGAAGATGTCTCCCTGCTTTCGAAGGTCGGTTTTGTAAACAAACCATCTCTGAATCTCAATGAAGGAAAATTTTAAAAATTATTTCAAGGTCTGTAAAAATATGTCTAAAATATCATAATTTTCAGCGTCACCCCGCTCAATTATATATCTTTAAAAAAAAAAACAAATAAATCATAAAAGAGTTGTGGGAAGTGCTTGTAAACCCGCTGGGATGCTGAACAGGTCTGCTGGCAGCGGGTAAATGCATGCATGATGCCAAGACAACTTTGTCGAGGTACTGAACAGGACCGCTGGCAGCGAAGCAATGTCAGGTATATGAAAATTTGCAAATATGGAATCTCTTGACCTTAAAATGTCCTTTATTTTGATCTAGAACTTCTTGGCAGGATACAGATATCAGAGTGGGTTAAATGACAACCTTGTCGAGGCTATGAACGTCTGCTAGAAACAATGGCTCTATCAACAATATTGGATATTTATCTTTAATATCATGACTCGCTTGTCTTAAGACTGTTATCAATTTTCATCTTTTAAGCACAGCTGGAATATTTGATTAATGATGATGTTTAAACAATTTTCTGGTTGTTTATGAGTTAGAATTATTCTCATATCATAATCTGGATTTGTTTTTTTGGTAGAGATAATTGCTTCTACCAGTGTGTCGCCATTGTTGGCAGCCATTTTTCATTTTTATCTCTTCCTTATAAGTTGCCTACACAAGGGTTTTGGACCCTCAATACTCGTTGCAAATATTTAAAACAAAACGACACTATTATCTTGCGGATTCACACACCTGCCTTTCATTTTCGTTTTCACGACTGCAAGCGTGAAAACCTTGAATTGGAAGTCATGTCGATGGTGTTAAAATTATCTTTGGATTGTTATGAGTACTCTTGTTCATGTGATCATTTCACCTCTAAACTTAATAATGGTCATACATGTGTCCAAAACACCAAACCTTTATTTACTTTGCATGTGTATAGATATGGTTTCAATTTATAGATTCACCATGCAATGAGTTTTGGTGTCTTTGATTAAATCCTTGGTGCAATGGTTTCATAGAACGCATGCATTTTATGATCAAATCCTTGGTGCTATATTCAAAATGATTGTTTTATTTTAAATCATACAAAATCTATTATTTGTACAAACAATCAGATCGACTTGTCATGGTTTTCAATAGTTGTTTGTTTGGCATATCGTTTACATTGTTTTTTAACACACACCAATAGTGATTTGAATCACCAAGGCACCGTCGATTGTACATATTGAAATGAATTTTTTGCATGGTATCAAGTCATTCCACCACCTGCGCACGTATAGGCATTAATGTCTGCCTTGTAGCTCGGGCTACCTCTATTTGTTTTACGGAAACTTGTGAGAATTGGTCTTGTGCCTAGCCTGTCTAGCCTCCTCACCGTTTACCCTGACGACTGTGTGTTCTCTCCTATGGCACCTGTAGTGCGCATAGAACCTAATGGCGTCCAAACACTGCTTTTATTTGACAATGCTCGTGAGGACCTGGAGAATAATGGATGGTTAGTTTTCATCCAAAAATTTGAGGGTTTCAACCTCGCGGTCGGCCAACAGTTTTCCCTCACATTTGACGGATGCAGGGCTAAGGTTGGGGACATCCAACTCGAGCTAAACGAAGAATTCCTCAGTTCAGCCACATGTTTGCCAGCTAAAGGGAAGAGGTGGTTTACGAATTCGAAGGTGGATGAAGTGTCGTGGCCACTCCTATTCACATCGAAGAAAATTGTCAGTTGTGACAGAGGTATGCCAGTCACTGCCCTTAAGTCTAGGTGGCATGATCTATTGGCCATTATTAAGAAATTCGTGACTTGCGAAGGTCGTTATGGTTTAGTGTTTCTTTACCATCTCCGGTTGCTTATGAATTTTATTGATTTCCCTTTGAATATGCCTCACTACCTCCTACGCAGTCTGTATAAAATGTCTAAACGATTTACGAGGGAGAAGGTTGATTCCAGCCTCTTCCATCACTGTCTGATTAAGATCATTATTGTGTATCATTTGGGGCTGAGTGGTGACTGTTGGCAAGCTTTCCTATTCAGGAATGGCTTTGCCACTCCCGAATGTATTCAAATGGACAAGACTGTGGTCACCGAAACCCTTGTTGGGCCAGCCGTGCCACCTCCTACCCTCCTACCCGTTGTCAAACCCTCGATCTGCCCCACAATTGACCTACCCGACACTATGCCTGACCCATGTTCGAAAAACAATGCTAGGACTGTTAAGAGGCCTGTAAGAAAAAATGGGAAGGGTAATACAGATGTCAACAACAAAGCAAAGAATGTTGCATGCTGGGTATCTAGGTGTGCTCGGAACAAGCCCAAGCAAAACACAGACCAGAAGCCTATTGTTTTGAGCGAGGATTCAGACTCTGAGATTGAACTCTTTTTGGCCGAGGAATACGCTTACTCACACGGCCTCTGTTCTGCTGGACCCTATGACTACGTGTCCAACCTCCCACCGTGCCTCAAGGATGACCCTAACTTTCTCGGAATTAAGTTTGACAATGGAACCCCTGGTAATTTAAAAGAACCCTCACCTGTAGTGACTCGGCCCGATCAACAACAGTGCACTCAATGCAACTCTTAGCTGGAACGATACTACACAGATGTCCCTCTGTTGCAATACAAAATTAAGTCCTTAGAGGACCGGGTGGCTGTGTTGTCCAAGGAAAATGTTAGACTACAAGCCAACGATAAGAGGCAAAAKACCACGGGTTTTATCGTCTTCATAAATGTTGAGGCAACTACTGCTTTTGTTAACTCAAAGTTATCCTGACCGAATCGTTTTCCTACAGCCTAGGTATGTTATTTCAATATCGATTTTTGGTTTGAATTAGCATAAGCCGATTGTGTTTGTGTTGAATTAGTATCAAAGATTAGTTTGATACAGTTATGTTTGGATTGAACCGAATTGACATGATTTTTTTGTCCTGGAATTAACATAAACGATTGTATTCGTTTTGAATTAGTAACAAAAGAATTGTTTGATAGATTGCACACATTCTGGTTACCATTCGATTAATTCAGTACGATTTCGTTTGTTTCGGATTGACATGAAAGATTTGGTTTGTCATACCAAGAATGATTTGCTTGTTTTGAATTGGTAATAAAGACTATGTTTGGTTGACCTCATACATTCTTGTTATCATTTGGATTGATTTAAAACAATTTTGTTTGCTAATATGACCAGCTACAAAATCGTGAGATTCTGTAGCTAGTCATAAAATTTGGATTTTTGTTAATTTTACAAATAAAACATTATCTAAACTTGTTTATTCTTATCCATCTACAGGTACACACGAATTTCAATGGAATTGGATCTGTTGTGGCAGTTTAGAACATACTTTTTCTTACATAGTTTTAGTTTAAGTTGTTAGTCTTATGTAGAAATAGTAATCTCAGAGATTGTTCCCATATTTTTTGTGAACAGTTTTTGATAATTCCCACAGGGATGTTTTACCTTGTGGCCTTTATATACACATTATTTTTTGTAAACAACGCATCACTATTGGGAGAACAAAGACTATGGACTTATGATTATACAGACTGGAATAGAAGTGGATTTGTTGTACGACTTTAGCTTCAATTTATCTTACTTTTGTTCAAGTTTCTGTGCATTTTAATTTGTAATCAAATTATTGATTACTTTAGATATCAAGATTTGTTACAGGTTGATGCATTATGATTTAAATTCTGTCCATATCTGATGTATCTCATTTTACTCACAACAATTACTCTGTTTGAATTTAATTAATAGAAGGTTTATCTTCGTAGTTAAATAAACGGTTATGTACAAATCTTCGCACTGTGATTTATCTAAATGTGATGATCTGTAAACTTTAAGATTGCTGTCATTTTATGTCTTGTTTGTTCTGTCATTCGTATTCAAAGAGCATTGCTTCTTCCTGTTTACAAGAAGATTGTGGAAAATCTGGTGCGGGTTTCCTCCCATCAAACAACTAAATCCAGTACCGTGCACAGGACAAATAGGAAGCATTACTTCATGTCAGTTTGTTATTTAATAGTTAATAAATTCAAGAATTCTCATAGTTTGGATAGATATATAGTTCAGATTTACAGTTAGGATTATTATTTTAATTGCTCAGCTCAGATAGTTTTCATTTTATTCCTTTCTCATAAAAATTATAAAAAATAAAAAATAATAGTTTCGTTGTCATAAGACATTTTACCAATGATTTTTGAAAATTTAGATCAAAATTTGTATTCTGTAAGTACTGTACATATATAATTGAGATCTAATTCTATTGATAGCTGAACATTTAATTTCATAGAATTATTGTTGCATAATATTAGTAAGTAAGCTGTATATATGGTTTCAGATTTGTATATAGTTTGTTGTAGCCGCTTTTTTTACTTAGATTAGTTTCCTTAGCTTAGTTTTTCTTTCGTTTTCCTAGGACTTAGATCGGCCAATGGAGCCGCTAAACCCGTCGGAGTGGATCATCCTAAACGGCTTGGGTTATTTAGACAACCCCGGACCGGATCCACCCCTCCAGTTGACGAGCGGTCAATTTCACCCGTCAACAGGATTTAGGGCTTAGGTGATTGCCAAAGACACTGACCTGGGCCAGTCAAAAAATTTTCTTCTCGGTTAGACCTGTCTAACGAGATATCATGCGTTTAAAATGAAGATCGTATGCAAAGGTTAAGACCCTGGGAAGTTTATGTACTAACTTACCCAAACGGGGCCCACATGAGTTTTGGCGCTTTATCTCCTAGGGTTAGGTTTTTGGATGTCTAGGGTTTTTTACATTCATGTTTATTGTAAAAAATCCTTTAGAGCCTCATTGTAACCATGTTCTTGTGAATGAGCGTATCCATCACATCTCTTCTCAAAGATAAGTCGTCACCATTCCAACAAGTTTGTTTTCCACTGTATTTTACAGTTTCAACTTATTTTCTTATAGAATAGAAAACCAGTTTTATTGTATCTCCGTTATTTTGTGTTAAGCATATTTTAATAATCTATATTCATTTCATTCTGCTCATAAAATCTGGATCAGTGGTATCAGAGTGGTCTGCTCCTTGTCATCTTAATGCATGTCCCCAACGAGGTCAGGGTACAAAGAATTGGGTCTCGAACTTGTTTCTCTTGAGGACAAAAGCTCTCACACGCCCAAGCAACCTCTCATGGCAAGAGAAAAGAAATATGTCAAGACAATAGATTCTTTCAAAATATTGCTTGAGGAATCCCTCACGCAACATAGGAATGAGATGATGGATAGTTTCGTGCAAATCCTTCGGTGACTACCAACAAGTGACACATCTTCCTCGAGTGGAGGCGCCTCCCCCTTCAAGGTACAAATCAACTTTGATATTCCTATATTTGAAGGTAAGATAGACACAAATGTGGTAGACAAGTGGTTGAATCTACTAGAAGAGTATTTTTATGTCCATAACTTTTCGAATAGAGAAAATATTACTTTTGTGCTCCTCAAAGCCATTCCCCATGTCAAAGATTGGTGGGAAAATTTCTGTGAGCAAAAGGAAATAGAGGAACCCTCATTATTTACAACCACGAACACCTGGGAATCCTTCAGGGATGCTATTAAGGAATAATACTACCCTGTCGGAAGTTATGGAAACTTGTATACTAAATGGACCACACTGCGGCAAGAAAGAGACCAAGCAGTGCCAGAGTTCACAAATATCTTCCATACCTTGCGCATCAAGATGGGTATCAAATATTCAGAGCAACATCTGGTTCTCAAGTATCATGGTTCTCTGCATAGATAGATCCAATCCGAAATGGAATTTCTGGACATATCTTCCTTGGGCACGACTTACCGATATGTCATTAAAATCGAGTAGAAGCTCAAACAAAAGACGCGAAAATTTGGACATGGGAACCCCGCACAGCAAAAGCCAAGAAAGGGCGGCCCCAACCCACAAAACAAAGGACAAAGAAAATATGGACAGTATCAGGACAACCAGTCCAAGCCGCAAGAAAAGGAGGACACCGAAAAGACAAAGAAAGATACCAGGAAGTGGTGTGACTTCCATAAGAGCACTTGCAATAACACTGTTGATTGTCACTCAAAGCAGTTGTTGGTGTTCGAAGTGAAAGCCTGTGAATTAGATGCAGGTTCTGAATCTGATTCAAAACCATAAAGGGGAAGACAGATCATTGTCGTGGAACCCAGTGCCACTGTTGTTACCACCAAGCTCCAGCCTGGTGAACCAGATGAGACAAAAGAAGGAGAGCACCTCTTCCATTCATAGATGTGAGTAAAAGGCACCTCGTTGCACTTCATCGTTGATAGCAGTATCCCGAAGAACCTTATCTCAGCAGAGGTCGTCAAGCGGTTGGCCCTGCCGACAACACTGCACCCACAACCCTACACCATTATGTGGCTCCGTCAAGGAAGCGATCTCCGTGTCAGCCAACAATGTCAACTGTCGTACGACATCAAGCCCTTCAAAGACGAGGTATTCTGTGATGTTGCTCCTCTCAAAGTTTGTAATGTTCTTTTGGGCCAACCTTATTTATGGAAACGTCATGTTGTATATGAGTCTAGGCCTCATAGTGCTATTATTACTTTGAAAAAAAAATTGTACAGGATACCCGAGGCAATCCCTCCTAGTGCTATTTCCTTGATCTCTACCAAGCAATGCAGGAAGGTCATCTCTCAGATAAGAAAAATTGTGTTCTTCGTGATTCACTCTTAGAGTGAGCGAAATATCGCAACCACATCTAGGGCCTCCACGTCCGATCTCTCCACACAAAAGAAGCAAGTGGATAAGGTCGTGGAAGAATACTCATATATATTCTCCCCTCCTATCGGGGTACCTCTACACTACCAGGTCAAACATCCCATCGATTTGAACCCGGGCACACCACTACCCAATGGGCTAGTCTACTGCCGCTCTTTGTTAGAAAATGAGGAGATCAAAAGGCAAATCCAAAAACTTCTCCACAAGGGGCACATCCGTCCCAGCTCATTGCCTTGTGGGCGACCAATCATGCTGGTGAAAAAGAAAGATGGGACCTGACGACTCTGCATTGATTATCGGGCCCTGAATAAAATCACAGTTTGAAATCGGTACCCGATTCCTCGAATCGACGACCTCCTTGATCAGCTCACGGGAGCCAAATACTTCAGTAAGATTGATCTGAAGTCTGGCTACCACCAGGTCCCAATAGAACAAACAAATGTATGGAAGACTGCCTTCAAATCAAAATAAGGTCTTTTTGAATGGCTGGTCATGCCCTTTGGTTTGACAAATGCTCCATCAACTTTTATGAGGATGATGGACGAAATCCTGCGACCTTTCACCAATACTTTTGTAGTGGTGTATCTGGATGACATCCTCATCTACAACAAGATTTGGGCAAAACACTTGCAACATATTTAGCAGGTTCTGCACACCCTGTGGTAGCACAAACTACATGCAAACTTGGAAAAATGCTCCTTCGGCATGGACAGGGTCCATTACTTAGGCTATATCATTAATTAGCATGGTGTGCATGTGGATCCAACCAAGATCCAGGTCATTCGTGACTGGCCAACCCCAACCACACTCACTGAACTTCAAATCTTCTTGGGCCTCGCCAAATTATATCACAGGTTCGTGCTGGGATTCTCTCATATTGCATGGGCCCTCAGGTAAGTAACCAAGGGTGGTGGTAAGGAAAAATTTGTGTGGGGCCTGTCCCAACAACAAGCCTTCGATGAATTGAAGAAGCGTTTGTGCTCATCCCCAGTAATTTCATTATCGAACCTACAACATCCCTTTGAGATCGAGACAGATACTTTAGACTATGTTGTGGGCGTCGTTCTCACTCAACACGACCACCCTGTGGCATATCATATTGAGACACTATCATATGTTGTCTGTAAGTGCCATACTTACGATAAATAAATGTACTCCATTGTGAAAGCCTTCCACCAGTGAAGACATTACATTCTTGGGAAGGAGATAGTCATCCACATTGATCACAAGCCACTACAGTTCATGCAGACCCAAGGTAAATTGCAGAATGACCGCCATTAGAAGTGGTCAACATACTTACAACAGTTCCACCTCAACATCAAGTATAAAACATGAAGTACCAACTGAGTTGTTGATTGCCTCAGACGACCTCCAGTCACGACACTCACCACGGTGCTAGACTCTTGTGGTCACGAGACCTTCGGATGGCCCCACGTCTACGAGACAGACCCTGACTTCTCCACCACCTACCAAATGTTGGGCGCCAACTCAGTGGTCGCTAATTTCCATCTTCAGGATGGGTTGTTGTGTCGTCTGGGCCATCTTTGCATTCCATCAAGCGAGCGTGCAAAGCTAATTTGGGAATCTCACTACAATCGGGTGGCAGGATTCTTTGGCATCGAAAAGACAGTGGCAGTGTTGCAGAAACAATTCTACTGGCCAAAACTTCGACAAGATGTCAGCAAGTATATCAGGTCCTACACCGCCTGCGCTATTTCCAGACTGATCACTAAGAAACAGGGCTTGTACACCCCTATACCTACTCCTAACATGCCATGGGAATCCATCTCAATGGACTACATGTTAGGTCTCCTATCCACCAAGAGGGGAAATGATTGTGTTTTTGTGGTTGTTGATCTCTTTTCCAAGATGGCGATTCTAGCCGCCTACAAGAAGAACATCCTAGCAGAAGCCACTGCCAAGATCTTCTTTGAATGAGTATGGGTACATTTTGGGATCCCACAAACCATTATCTCAGACTGTGACATTTGGTTCCTCAACTCATTGTGGTTGAGCCTGTGGTCACTACTAGATACCAAGCTCACAAAATCCATTTCCTTCCACCCCCAGACAGATGGCCAAACTGAGGTCGTCAATCAGATGGTCGTACATATCCTGCGCATGTACAATTCAAAACATCCCTACACATGGGATGAGAGTCTTCCCTATGTCCAACATAGCTACAACCGAGCCCTGCATAACTCAATTGGCCACAACCCCTTTCAGGTGGGGTTGGAATTCCAACCATTGGGCCCCATGGATGTTGCACTACCCCTGGAAACCACCTCGGCCGACTCATCCCCTGTGCCACCAGAAGATGACAAAGCCACCCAGTTCATTGAGCGGATCCAACACATCCGCCAACAGGTTCAGGATATTCTACAAAAGTCTAATTCCAAGTACAAACAACGCCATGATCAACATCGGGTGCCACATAAGTTTCAGGAGGGAGACAAAGTTTGGTTGCATTTGCAGAAAGAACGCCTTACAGGGCCCCATCAGAAGCTTCACCCACTCCGTTATGGGTTGTACACCATCAACAAGGCTGTGGGTGACAATGCTTTTGAGCTCAACATTCCCCCCTTCCTTGTTCTGCATCCAGTCTTCAACGTGGCTCTCCTTCGTCCATATTTTCCACCATTTTTGGACACCTCAGAGATAGCAGAGCAATTGACACCAACATAGCTAAACCCTGACTGCATGAAACATGCATCCAGTGATCGGATTGTGGACACATAGATCAAGGGAACTCAACAACAAAGGATCCAACTTTATCGAGTTGTCAAAGCAGGGCAACTCCTGCACCAAGGCAAGTGGCTCACCTGGGGCCAAATTCAACAAAAAATTCCTCATCTGATGGGGGAACTCAACGAAATGGAGACCATTGCTTCCTAAGGAGGGAGGATTGATCCAGGTAGATATCGGTGGCCACCCACCTATTCCATTGACTCGAAAAACAGTTTTCCACCTTGGTAGTGTTTCGACAGTTTTTCGGGTTCCAAACTTCTGGGGTCGTTTTGAGGCCCTAAATGACATTTTTTGGGGATTTGGGGCCCATGTGACTATCGATAGCATTGACCTGGGCTAATCTAAAATTTTTCTTCTCAATTAGACCTTTCAAACGGGCCATCGTGCGCCTAAAACTGAGATTGTATGCAAAAGTTACGACCCCGAGAAGTTGATGTACTAACTTACCCAAACGGGGCCCACATGACTTTTGGCGCTTCATCTCCCAGGGTTAGGTTTTTGGATGTCTAGGGTTTTTTACATTCCTGTTTATTGTAAAAGGCCTTCAGAGCCTCATTGTAACCATCTTCTTGCGAATGCGCGCATTCGTCACATCTCTTCTCAGAGATAAGCCACCACCATTCCAACAAGTTTGTTTACCGCTGTATTTTACAGTTTCGGCTTATTTCCTTATAGAATAGAAAACCAGTTTTACTGTATCTCTATTATTTTGTGTTAAGCATCTTTTAGTAATATGTATTCATTCCGTTCAGCTCATAAAATCCGGATCAATGACAACCCTCTTTTAGATTCTTAATATACATGTGGGTGCCATCTTGGTTACATAATCCCTATTAGTTTGGTTCAATATAATAACCAGTTCGATGGAAAAATATTATTTTCAATGTGTCATAGCGTTCGACACCTCGTCATCAGTGGCTGCTAATGTGTAATACCCCAGGTTGAACCCCAATTGTAAATGTACATAAGTTCTATAGGTTGGTGATCCAGGATATGTTTTGGGCCAGAGAGCCTTTGGTTATATGTTTTGAGGCCAGAGTACCTATGTGATTATTAGGCCGGAGAGCCAATGATCCTATCATTGCAATATGTAATCACTCAGATTATTAATAAAATACATCGCTTCTGCAGACCAAGTCAGACTAAGGGTCTAGGAAGAGGGGTTAAGTTATGGGAGCTTAAGCCCAAGGGGATATTATATTAATATTTCCTAAAGTCTAAATCATGAGATATATTATCCTATGTTTTTAGTACGGGGAATGTATATCCAAGTGGGGCTCATGTAGTTTCCATAATGACAAGTGTCAGGTTGGGGACATGTAGATATATTGGAGTAACTTAGTGTATTTTGGGGATTCCAATTATTCTCTCATTCACTCTTACCATATGTACTCTCCCATCCTTCAGTTGTATTTGTATTCTGAAAGATTTGAAGTTGTTAGTAACGAGTGACCTGAGACCATTTGAGCTGAAGAAACAGGTTGTCAGGCTCGTGAGTGTTCTCTCTAGTGAGAGAATTGCTGAGAATTTTTTGTTGGTGCGTTGAGAAATAGCTACATGGCTATGGGAATTTTTTGTTGGTGCGTTTTGTCCCGCCTGTTGTTGAAGCTCAGAAAGGGAAGTGGGATAGCCGAAGGATTGTTGAGCAGATAAGGCTAGTTGTAGCAGTTGGCACCTTAACCTGTGATTTATTGCACGTTGATTATACCTTAGTTTGGCTTAGGAAACCTTCCCTGGTGGAGTTTCGAGCCTCAACTCGGAGGTGACCTGATGCTGAGAATTTATGAGCAACATAGTCTATGGTTGGGAGGAACGTATGAGGTCTGCATGCAGTTGGTGATTTACCATTAAACGATAAGTGTTATTTTATATGTGTTTATGTGCCAATTACTATGTGTATGTTATGTTAATTTTGTATGCTTAAAATGTACATATTTATGCATGAATGGTTTGTTGTTAGAATTGCATATTGTAGCATATGCAAGGATTTTTAGGTAATGATTTTATAAGATATAATTTTTGAGTTCGTGGGTAATGAAAAACAACACGTTGTGATATCAAAGCTATGAGTAGAATTCCAAGAAATCATAATTTGTAGTTGTGACAGAAGTGAGATTTTGTGTAGCGTGGCCCAACCTAGGTGGTCGGGGGCGTTACATAATGTCCAGTCACCTATGGCTTATTGTTGTGAGTTAGTGAGTTACTGCATCATATTTTGGCTTTGCATCCAATTCCTCCTTTCACACATCTACCTATGGGTGCCACAATAAGGACTATGTACCATGCCCTCCAATTCCATTTCAGATATTTCATTTAGTCCTAGTTGCATCATCTTTCCAACAAACACCAAATCCAATTACATCATCTTTCTAACAAACACCAAAGCCAGATGAAGACATTCTTCTTAAACTAGTAGGATAGTGGGACTTTATTCAATTAAAAGCAGGTCGAATGATACATACTAAAGCATGAAGCCATGGATAATAGCACTTAGCCTTGGAGGGCACATTCCAGTAGCTCATATGATGGCCAAAAAACGCTTTAATGTCATTTGTCATTAAAAATTAGTTGTTAGATGATATTTGTTTATGAAGTGGATTTATAGGTAGATAAATTCAATCTTTTACGAGTTCCTTAAATAAAATTTTATTATGGTCAAATTCATTAGCACCATTGGATTTCAAGGGTTTCCTTTTGTAAGGAAGCTAAGGTTCTAAACTCTCAATAGTTGAGAGGAGACACCCAAAAAATCCAACCATGTTAAGGGTTGGTGTGACCTAAACTAAATGTGATCCCCCATACACACTAGCAAACAAAAAAATAAAATTTTATTATGATTTATTTTTAAATAATTTAAATTGTTTTAAAATATGTTATTTTTTTCACAT
>SNQJ01S0020440.1:0-10435 GCA_010110895.2 Picea sitchensis
TCAATTCAGATTTAAATGAGGATTGCGCCTCTCTCTTCAGCTTTGAATGCACGCACTCGACGTGGCTGGGTAGCGGGTTGGCTGACGTGGAGATATGCTCCTGCATCATACTCCTCAGCTGCAAAAATCATGAGCTCCTACTCATGAGCTTCCCATCTCAGCTGTGGAAATCCTCCTGGATCCCAAATCATCCTCTGGAGTTGTTCATCCGCTCCATTCTGCTGCTACTTCTGCGTTGTTGTTGCTGCATCCTTTTTCCTGTTCAGCCTCTCCTTGCTGACAGTGTCTGCTAATCGGATCATCAGCTCCATGACCTCTTCGATCACTTCATCCAGCTGCTTCCATGGCTGGATCTACTCATGCAGTCTCCTCAGCTGCAAAATTTTTTGGCACATGAGCAGATCATCATGATCTCCCATGCCTCCTTCATCAGTTTCTAACTTTACCTGTTGGATGTGCACACCTTGCACTTTCACCCTTCTCTCGAGGGATTCTATCTGTTCCCACAGATCAGCAAAACAAATTTTGTCTGCCTCTTCTTCTTCTTCTGCAAACTCCCATGTTGCAGTCCTTTCAGCTTCCTGGCTGAAAATATTGAGTCATTCCTCAGAATGCTCACCATCCTCTTCTGCTTGGGTAGCTTCCAAAGTCTTCTCCAATTCTTCTTTGACATTCTCAGTTGACTGTTCTTCTATTGTTGTTGCATCTGCAATACAGAATTCTACCTCCTCTTGGGAAAACGGTAGGAATATCTGAATTCCCCCAATCATCATAAGGCTTCTCAAATCCTCCTCTTCTGTCAGCTGCATCTGTTGATATAAATCCATGTATGAATTTATGAGACCCTCCAATAGTCTCATCTGCTCATCCCTACCCAGCTGGAAATATGGGATGCTTCTGCTACCCTCCTAGCAGGTTATGAGATCCTGCAGTGACCTCATATCATTGCCCAGTTGGCAATGTGAAATTCCTCGACTGTCCTCCTGACAGTCTCTGAGATCCCGTAGTGATCTCAACTCGTTGCCCACCTGGAAAACTAGAATTTCTTCTCTGCCCTCCGGGCAGTTCTTGAGATCCTCAGCTGATCCCAATTCATTTTCTCCATCACTGAGACCTCTCCCAGTCTCGGGTTCACACACCTGAACCATTTCTTCTTCTGGTCCATTGAGGTTTTCAACATACCTCAACCATCTTTTTAACAGCCTGCTTTGCCTTATGACCATCAGCTCCTTGACTAGCCATTTTACTTTTGGCTCCTTCATGGGCCACTCATACACCCATCTCATCTTCTTATCCTACCGCATCTTCAATTCGATCTTTTCTATGTCTGCCCTTATTTCATAGAGCTCTTTATCCATTTCTGCAATCTTTTCTGCCTTGCTCTTCCTCCCAACATGCCTATGGTCTTCAGTAACCATGGTGTTGTCTCTGTCTGCTTTCCTAGCAAACCTCCTGCTGTCACTCCACACTAAGAGTGTTACCATCTTCATCCTCCAGTCCTGCTGACTGCCTTCGTGATTGTTGCCTACCTGCAAACAATCGCCACAGAGTCTCCAGCGCTCTGTCTTCTTTTCTCTCCTCCCTCTGCTTGCAATATACAAACAAAGTTCTAGCTCTCATACCACTTGATGTGTATCAGAGTGCTATTTAACTCTTGTGCCTCCCTTGCCTGAAATATATAAGCAAGAATCAGGCTCTGATACCACTTGATGCAGTAAGAATCTACGCGACCACCCCCTCGCGCTCTCCTGCTCACAGGATCGTTCTCATTCATTCATGAGCCGAAGCGGCTCTTCTGATTCCTGCCTGGAATCTCTCCTAAAACCCGATCCACAGGTCCTTCATTCCCCCACACGGCTATTCTGGGTTCAACCGTGAACTTTCCCCGACTTAGTTTCGGGTTTCGGGGTTTCATGATCACCGACGTCAAGAGTTCTTGTCCTCTTGAATCCACAATCTACGATTAGCCGATGCACTCCTTTCGGCCTTAGCCCCTCTTGGCTATTCCCTGGTCCATGTGACCGCTTCTCATAAGACCGTAGCCTTATACCCTCTCATCGGGACTTCGGACCTTCAAGTGCCGCAACGCACTTGTCCTCAGGATCCGCGATATCCCGATTCCCGAAATGTCGATGGACGACTTCCTTTCGGGACTTCCCCGATGGCTCCAATCGTTGCCATGCATCCCCTCAAGATGGATGGTTATGATCACCTCTCGCGATTTCGTGACTCCAAATGTCAATTTCCTCTCGTCCTCCAGAATCTC
The DNA here is from genome assembly GCA_010110895.2 of Picea sitchensis. Lineage (NCBI taxonomy): Eukaryota > Viridiplantae > Streptophyta > Pinopsida > Pinales > Pinaceae > Picea > Picea sitchensis. The sequence continues at coordinate 2,267 of SNQJ01S0020440.1, forward strand.
GATATTCCGACATGCGAAATGTCGACGGGCTCTTGATTTCTTCCACCTGTCCCGACGGATGGACGGTTTTGAATGTATCGGGGTTTTCACTATGGATTTCCCCGACCCTTTGTCCACGGGATCTCTGATATCTTGAACTCCAATCCTCCGACTTGACCTTTTTTATCGGGACTTTTCCCCGGTGGTCTGGATCTTCGCCACGTGCCCCTGTAGATGGACGGCCCTGATCCAATCTCGCTATTTCGGGATTTTCAATGCCCCGATGAAATAAATTCTCTATCAACTCCAAACCCCGGTATCCGATGTACTGATGGGTTGCTCTATCTCACCCACGTGTCTCAACTGACGGATGGCTCAGATCAGTTACAGGTAATTTCCCATGGAATTTTCTGATCTCATGTCATCGAGACTTACGATTTCCCGATATGCGAAACCCCGATGAGCCAACCCTCCTTTCGTGATTTCTCCTCATGTTCACGAGCTTAACCCTCGCGCAACTTCTGTCAGATCCGGTGGCTGACAGGTGATTTGCTCAAGATCTGACGGTTCAGATCATCTCTTCTCCTGCGCGCTCTCTAGACAAGAAAAACCTTCCAACGGTCCAGATCCTTTCGACTATTCCAACGGCCAATGTTGTTCCCTCCTGAGTTGTTGTGCTTTCTTCCAAGCCTTGGGAAAATTCACCAAAAATCAAAGGCCTCAACCTTTGTCTTCCTTCTCCTCTTGCGAACTCCTTTACTTTGAGTTCTCTCGCGCGTATGAAAACGTTTTTCCTCCTGAGATTCTGTGCCCGAATCCTCAAAGGATTCTTTGACTCCTGCGCCTCTACAGAGTCTTCACGCACACATAGTGTTGTCTCTCCTAAGCTTCTCACAAGCTCAAACCCCTAAGGGATTTTCTCCTTCTTCCTTCTCCTGCAGATGGAGAAATACGGATGCCCTCCTGGCTATCCTTCTACTCAAGCAACCTCTTCCTGAGTTCTATCAGGGTGTTCAACAACCTAATGAAGATCCCTCAGTGTAGATCGCTCAGTGTATTCTTCCTTCAAAACACTAGAACTCAAAAGAGTTCTCTTCTCTTTTGTGCTTGTCTGCACAATATCTCAATGCCCACCTAGCAGAGTATCTTCTCTCAGAACTTCCAGCAGTTCTGTCCTCCCGTGCACCTATGCACCCACTCAATGCCCACCTGGCATAGCTCTCAGAATCCTCAGTGATTATGTTTCTTCTGTTTGAACTCACAGTAGAGTTCTCCTTCAGCACTTCTTCCACCTGCTCAATGCCCACTTGGCAAAGATTCACAGAACTCCTCAGAGCTTCTGTCTACAACTGTGTCTCTCCTACACATTCTTGCCTCCAAGGTATTCAACAACCTTGTGGATATTTCTCCTGAGTTGTTGACTTCAGTTCTTGTGCCGCAGCACGTCTTTGTCTGAACCCGCAGAATTCAGAAGTGCAACCTCTGTGCACGGCTATCAGAACCCGCAGCGTTCTGTCACACCCTCCTGGTATGAAGCCTCAAAGACCTTCACCTGAAATCAAACCAACTCTGCAAATGCAACCCTACATCATACATCTACATCATACATAAAGAACACTCACAGACATTCACATAACACACAGTAATGCAGGAAAAACCGTTCTTTGTATTAAAATGGCAAATGCATGTTTGTACAAGGGTGTTCTTGAGCACGGTCTGTAACAAGGTCTCAACTCTTCTCTCTTCTGCTCTTACTCGCAGACTCTCTTCTATCTCTCTACAACTCAACTCAACTACTACAAAATGAGATACGAAATCTCTTTTACCTGAGGGGGCTCTTAGAGCTCTTCCCTCCAACCTACCTACCCTATTCAATTACATTGAATGGGTTGTCTAGTCCGCATCCGGATCTAGATCTCATCCATACAAACATTAAAGGCCAATCTACCTAATGCCTACACAAAGGCACGGCTTCCCATCTCAATAGCTTAAACATTTAATTACATTCAATTCAGATTTAAATGAGGACTGTGCCTCTCTCTTCAGCTTTGAATGCACGCGCTCGATGTGGCTAGTTGACGTGGAGAGATGCTCCTGCATCAGATTCCAAAAGGAGTTCTAGAAAAAATCAAAAGGATCTATGCACGTTTTATTTGGTTTGGTTCTAGAGAAAAGTATACTCAGCCTTGGTCAAAATGGGATAACATAGCTTTACCAAAAGCATTGGGAGGTTGGGGCTCAAAAACATTTTCTTGTTTTCTAAGGACCTTGTAGCAAAAGCCTGTTCAAGGCTCATCTCAGACACTAGTTTGTGGACCCTTGTAGTAGCACAAAAATATATTTCCCCAGATTCAATTGAAGATTGGATCAGAAGCCCAATCAAATCTTCAACAAATCGATCGATTATTTGGAAATCAATGATCATTTCTTTTCTAGTGGTCGGGGATAGTCTTTCTTGGAGGGTGGGTAAACGAAATCATTTATGAATTGGTGTTGATCCATGGTCAGGGACTGGAAACTCTCACATACTGTCGGAGGATCTAATTGAACAGCTACAAAGGCAAGGTATTTTTTGCCTCTCTCATTTAGTCGATCCCCTAACAACAAATTCATGGAACCAAGGTTGGAAAAATGATACTCTTCTAGGACTAAATGGGATTCAAGAAGAAACAATGACAAACTATATAGTCACACTCAAAACAGGCCACATCAGAATCACTGACAAGGATGATGAACTAGTATGGAAAAAAGATCCAATAGGCTTCTACACTCCAAACGTAGGGTACATAGCACTGAACATTGAACCATTGTAACAAAACCCCAAATTGTCGTGGAAAGGTATTTGGAAGCTAAAATGCCCTCAAAAAGAAAAAATCTTTATGTGGGCAGCCTTAAATAATCGAATCCCAACTTGGGAGGTCTTGAATAAGTGTTATATAGAAGGACCAGGGAGATGCACCCTCTATAAAAATGCAAATGAATCCACTATACATATTCTCATCACATGCCCCTTCACAATAAAAGTATGGACTAAAACATCAGTCAGCATTAGGCAGAATTGTATTTGGGCTAGAGAAACTATGGAAATCGCTTGGAAACATTGTACAGATAACCCAGGAAATAAAGAGATCAAATCTCTCCCTCTTCTATTAAGTTGGGGAATCTGGCTAGCAAGAAATGCATAAATATTGAAGGATAAAGCCACAATTCCAGAACTAATAGTTGCTCAAAGTATTTCAATGCTTTCCCACTTCCCCCAATCCAAAAATTCACCAGCAATAAGGGTATTGCAATAAGAGACAATAGATACATCAAAACCATGGGCTTACTTTGATGGAGTTGCTCAGAACTCTGTTTGTGGAGGAAGAGTCGTTCTACAACTATCTGAAAACGAGTGTTTCCTTTTAAAAATGGGATTGGGAAGGGGGACAAACAATTATGTTGAACTTATTTCCATGAAGATTTTACTTCTATTTTCTAGAGAAAAAGGCTTACAACAATTACAAATTAATGGGGACTCTATGAATGTTATAAATTGGACAAGAAAAAACCAAAATTGTCATAGTATTTTGCTTAGTCCTATTCTGGAGGAAATCATTAGGCTATTGGAAACCTTTCACACGGTGGTTATATCTCATGTATACAGGGACAGGAACATGGTAGCAGACTCATTGTCCAAAGAAGGATTTCAGATCCTACAAGGAAAATGGCATATCACTGAGAAAAAAGGGGAAGACTCAAATTCTTTCTATCAAATTCCTTTTATAGAAGATCAAGAACTCCTGCAAGATTGATGAAAATGGACAAAATCTATCCACTTGACACCCTTTTGAAAAATGCAATTTTCACTGGATCGACCTTCTTAGACAGTTTTTCCTTACTTTACTACGCACAGAAAATTGTATAAGTTTTTATTTTAAGACATTTCAATCTGCCTTTGTTTTTACAAAAAAGACAGACAATATCAACAACAGTGGTGATATTCTCTTGTATATAAAGGATACATATAAGAAAAAAGGTTGTACACCTTGTCCTAGGTGTGATTTTGTTTTTTATTTTCTGCAATATGTACCCATGAAGAGAGGGCATTCACAATCCCACCTATCTTCAGCTATCACACACACTTATTTGGTGTGAAGTGCTCTAGAAGCACCTACAAAATGTAATTTTGTCTCTTAAAAGGAATTAAATTACGTTTTTTTCTTTGGAAAAAAAATATATATATGAAAAAAAAACAGTGGAAACCTTATGTATCAGAAAATTTAAAATATCAAAAAACCACCTAAAAAGGGACGGGGGTGCTACTGGTAGCACCATTTTTAAAAATGGGGTAAAAAACTTGACCCCCAAAAAAACGAGAACTTTGTAGAGCTCTCATTAAGTTGGTAACTATGTTTACCACCCAAAAGGGAAGTGGAACATGAAATCTAATTATTTCTAGACTCCCCCTTGTCAAATATTGGGTTGTATAGACAACCTATTCTAGAAGCAAATGAATTAAAGAATCAACTGGAACAGTTGTTGGAGCAGGGTGTGATTTGTTGATATTATGGTAGTTGCGAGAGGTATTTACCACCACGTGTAAACCTGATGAGGATAGAATACTCCGGGAAGCAAGAAGAAACCCTAATGAGTTGGCTAAAAACCCTAGAAGACTTGTCGGCTCAAGAAGATAATTTATACTAGGTTATTAGCCTTTAAGAGAAGAAGTCAGACAGAAATAATAATATATATTGAATAGACAGATACCTAGAATGAGAAGTCGGTCGAGGCAGTTACCCAGAATTAGTATAAATACAGGAGGCCAGTTCTCATTCTGGCAGGCAGTCTCAGAATTGCAGAGCAGCAACTTGTGCGCACTGCAGTGCTCAGTCTTGTGTGCAGGTTTGAGGAGAGATGCCATTGCAGCTATTGTAGCTAGCAGATCAAATTTGGCTTGGACTATCTCTTAGTTAGGGTTTGGACTATCTGATCAGCTCTTGTTGGTGCGTTATCCTTGGGGAAAGGTGCACTACCCTTTGTTTGGCTATCTAGCCTAGGGTTTTCTTCCAGAGTGATTCTCTGTCAAGGTTAAGGTGCTCAGAGGGTGGCTTCGGCCTATGGTTGGGTGAAAATAGAGATATTGTCAATGGTAAAACGAGCACATCCATTATATTCTAACAGGTTATGGGCCCACATCTCCTTCATTCAGTCTAACTGCTGGAAGGAAACATAGCCAGAAGGATATTAATCTCGTTGAAGAACTGGCACTAGGGTTTCTAGCAGGAGCAGTCACCAAAGCACTGTCGTTAGGGTTACTAGTAGGTGCAGTTGCAGAAACCCTAATCCTCTCATTGAGACACCTTAAGTGAAGAGATTGACCTAATCTCTGGACATATCAGTGCTCCCTAGCCTAGCACAGCTCCTGGTACTCTCAACAAGCCAAGACGTCAAGTTTGAGTTTGTGGTCAAATCTACGGCTTGACCAAGTCAAAGAAGCCATGACTTATTATATGAAGTCAGAGAGAAAATTAGATGGAGCCTCTAACTTTAGAGCATGGAAGACAAGGATTGACCTCATCCTTTCCAAGAATAAAGTGTTGGATATCATGAAAGGAAAGATCGTGGAACCAGAGTTTGAAGAAGGAAAAGAGAAGGAACCATGGAATGTTGCAGTTATGGAGAAGTTCAAAGACGATGACATCAATGTCATGAGTATCATAATGGAATCTATAAAAGACCACTTGATACCCTACTTCTCCCATCTTGACTCATCGAAGTAAATGTATGATGCCCTAACAAATCTCTTCTCGGTCAGAAACTTTGGACAAGTTATGAGCTTGAAGAATGAGCTTTGTGACATGAAGATGAATGATGAGGACAGCATAACATCATAATTTGTGAGGATATCCCAGTTAAGAGATCAACTACAATCTATTGAAGAGATCATTTCAGAGAAATTTCAGAGAAGGAATTGGTAAACATAGTACTCAATGGTCTTCCCAAGATGTGGGATGCATTTGTCGCAAGCATGAACACAAGAAAGGAGTATCCTACATTTGAATAACTTTGGACTTGTTCTGCTCAAAAAGAATCCAGGATCAGTGCAAAAGAGAAACCCCAAAAGAAGTAAGATGATCAAGGCTTCACAGCAAGATTCAAGAATTTCAGGAACAAAAGGAAGTTTGGCTCAAGGAGGAAGCTAAATCAAGAGAAAGACATTTCATAAATTAAATGCTTCAACTGTCAAAAGTATGGTCACTACAAGAATCATTGTCCTGAGCTAAAGAAAAGGAAGGAGAAACACGAAAAATCAGTTGCCGAAGAAAAAGAACCTACAAAGAAGACTAAGCAGGATGAAAGAGACTTCTTCTTCTAAAGGTAAAAATACTCTTCTTGTTTCTTATACATATCTTGTTTGCATCGTCTTTGTACATATCTTGTATATCTATCTCCTGGAAGATAATGTATTCCAAGAAGAACTATACATATGGAAGAAAAACAAGATAAGGATTGATATCATTAGATAATATACATGAAAGGATGAAATACGTTGAATCAATCATGAAGAGACTTAGAAGAAGCAAAGACAAAAAGAAATCAGAGAAAGACTTATAACATTTTGTAGAAGACAACAAGACGGAAGCGTGGACTTTGTTAGACAGAGAGAGCCAATTATATATTGCAGAAGACAATAAGGATGCAGGCGGAAGCATGGACTCTGTTAGACGGAGGGAGCCAATTATATGCACGCATACATGATGCAAGGATTAGGAGGGAGCTAATCCTATGATCCATTAAAAATGATGAAGTATGGTAGCAGCCATGAAAGACAGTATGTGTTCAGTTCAACTGCAGAAGAAAACCTCTTCGAAGAAGAGCCTTAAAGTATCCCTAGTTTTCCATCCATATATGTGATCCTATGATAAAAGAAAGAAGTGAAATCTTTAGGCCATGGAATCTATAAAAAACTCCATGGACCCAAGGGCTAAAGGAAAAACATGAGGAAGAACATGAAGATTCCAAGAAACAAGAGAAGTCAGAACAACCAGTCATTATATCACAAGATTACCAGCCTGACATGAACTCACTAAAAGAAATCAAGCAGAGGAACTGAAAATTGTGATGAAGAACAATATATGGAATACTTATGAATGAAAGCATTGCAATATGGATGGAGAAGACTATGATGATTACTGGTTTCGGTAAACCAAACATATATTTACATGAGTCAATATCCATGAGTTGGAGTTCTACATCAGATAAATGCAAAGAATGTTCTCCAGAGCAATTGAGCAAAGATCATATGAAGAGCAATCTCAAGACTTTGAGGCATACCAGAAAGAGACCCTTGTGTGCAGATAACTTGGTGGAGAACCTCCAGTGCACAGAAAAAGCGTGGTGAATATTTCCTATAAGAATATATTGTATCAAGATGATTACTCAAAAGATCAAATCTCATGATGACAAAAAAAGTGCCACATGGATATGTTCCAGTTTTCCAACAATGATATATTTTATTGATCAAAGCTACATGAAGCCTTCAAAGAATACCAATTCTCCATAACGAAGTACATTTGAAATCAAGTATTACATTCTCCATGATGAAGTTTAGAAAGGAAAAATAGGTTCTCCAATACATATCTCCACAGATGAGCAAATAAACAGACATCTTGGTAAAGCTTATGTCCAAGATAAAAGAGTTTGCGTACTCAAGTTGGAGCTTGTGGAGACGACTTCCTTATTGAAAAAGGAAGAGATGAATCCCATGTTGAGAGTGATTACTGATATGTATTGATTTATGGACAGTCATTTTTCAGTTCAAAAAATGGTCCAGGATGAGCAGTTTCCTTTCCAGTTCGGAAAGTGGATTGAGATTTCTGATGGACAACGATTTCTCATTGTGGTTAACATGGGAAATGGTCTAGATTGTTGATGTATCATAGACAACGACTTCCCATTGTGGTTAACATGGGGAGTGGTCTAGGGAAGTCTCTCTTCTTGAGGGTTACTCAAGAAGACTAGCCCGCCTCACCAGACAATGATTTCTCATTGTAGTTAACATGAGGAATGGTCTGTTTTGGAGGTTGGTACAGGACAATCTTTTCCTCTTGTGGTTAACAAAGGAAATGGTCTGGACAGTCATTCCTTAGGGTTTATACATTCTCTCCAGGGTGCACTTTGATTAGTGTAGGAGGAATGGCCCAGGGT